>BQNB010074706.1:0-14754 GCA_026074375.1 Tanacetum coccineum | reverse complement strand
AATTTGCACACTAAAATTTACTTTAAGAGTCTATATCACCTAAATCCAAACACTCCTTAACAAAAGCTGTCAAAATTAAAGTATACTTAAAATCTATTTAAACACTAAAACTGACAAATCCTTATATTCACTCTACTTTATACTAACCTATTTAAACTATTTGAGCTCTAAAAGTCCTAGCTTATTTATGAAATTAAGCTACTTTGTCAACTAGCTTGTAATACTAAATGGCAGAACTTTAGTAAAAATGAAACTAAATGAATCCTAACTACAATTTCCTAAAGACATTTGTAACTCTTAACTAACTAAGCAATTTTAAACAAGATTAAATGAGCTAAAAAAGACAATTTAATGAGCTAAATGGAATAAGCTAAGTGAATGCTAAAATGAATTATAAAGGATTAAACCTGGAATTGAAGTCTCAGACCTAGCCACTCTATCTGAATGAGTGGCTTAAAACAACATGAACCTATTGGCTACCTAGCCTCTAAACCATTGAGCTTTAAGCTCAATAAGCTGAATTAGCTTATTTCTCCTCAATAGCCTCCAAAATGAATCCAATGAACTCAGGTGGTCATGTTTTGATGTAAAATGATCAAATTGAGTAAATGAATGACTTAAAACAATTTTTTGACTAAATTTGAGCTTATGAACAAGAATAAGCTCAAAAGAGCTTATTAGAGCTTATTAAGGTGAAAACAGCTTAAAATTGAAATAAGAAACAATTGAAACTCAAAAACTGAATTATATTGCTCAAAATGATTAAGTACAAGTTGAATTAACAAAGGTACAAGTATTTAAAGCTGAATTTAGAAAACTCAAAAGAAATTGCTTAAAAATAAGAAAATTTACAAACTGAAAATAAAACTTGCTAACTAACTAATAAAATGAACCCTAGATGTCCTATTTATAGAGAATTGAAGAAGAGAGGTGAGAGTTTCTCGAATCTTCCATTGAATCTCAGCCCTTGATCATTTAAAACTCTTTTGTAGCCGTTTGATGATATTGATGACCAATTAAACGTTGACACGTGTCTCAAATGACGTGGGGAGTGTTTAATACGAGGTTACATTGAGTGTAGAGGAGCAGGGAAATGATTCAGGGCAAAATGGGTTTATTTCGTATTTGGGCGGGAAAATTAGTTAAGGGTTGTTAGGGAGGTTTTAACCCGCGTGTGATTTGAAAGGATTGGGTGAATTGCACAAACAGTCCCTTTGTTTCTTTTTTTCCTTTTGTAGTGTAAAATAAGTTCCAAAGTCGACATATTTGGCCCTTGTAGTTGAATACTTCTATTTTCCTTTTTGAAAACAACTTTAATCTTTTTGCAACTTTGGTCCTTTGCTTCATTTCATCCAAAAGAGCCTTTAAGCTTTGCAAACTTGTCATCATTGGACCTTTGACTTCATTTTGAGTCTTCATTGACTTTCTTTCCTTGTATCGGGCTGATCTGGCTTTTGATCTTTTCAAATATCTCTCTTGTCTTTTCATTTCTTGTCGGTTTTTGATCGTTTTTTCTTCCTTTTGTCTTTTTTTTATCCTTTCCTGCACAATAGACACAAAAGCACACATTTTTCTATCCTTTTGGCATTTTCTTGGCTTCTATTTGGCAAAATCCCAGGTAATTTATATATACAATTAAGCATTTATCAACTGTCAACATATACTATACATCCCAAATGAGAATAATTTTATTGTTACTCGACTTGTTGCGTATTTGGAGAAAGTCTCCTCTTACACGAAGCAAGTGGGAGCATCTGTTTTTGGAGAAAGTCTCTTCTTACACAACCTTCTGAATGCACTAGCTAACGACATAATAAATGTTGAGATATAGTCCATGAAAGAAAATCATTTTTGGAATTTGATTGATCTTTCACCAATCGGTAAGACTGAGAAGTTAAATTGGTTCTTCTAGGAGAAGACTAATATGGACAAAAATGTACACACATTTAAATGCACGCCTTGTGATAAGGGTTTTACTTATACTCAAGCAATTGACTATGATTAAAGCTTCTTTTCCTTGCAAGCGTTAAATGAATAAAGATATTAATTACCATACTTGATTTCATGAATATGAAATATGGCAATTGGATGTCAAAACTCCTTCTTGAATGATTACCTTTGCGAGGACGTTGTGTAATCAAAAGGGTTTATGAATCCAAGTTATCTTTAGAAAATGTGCAAGCTGTAAAATCCAAGTGGATTAGAGCATGCATCTAGGAGCTGGAATCTTAAGTTTAAATCAACAATTTGATTTTGATTGAAACAAAGAGATCTCCTGAGTACACCTTAAAGCTAGTCGGAGCATTATGTTTTGTCTTTCTTATATCTTATATGTTGTCAACATATTGGAAATAATATTTCACCTAAGCTAGATTTTAATCCTTAGTTTGGAATAATATTTCTATCGATAAATATAAGAAATAAAACATACAACCTTTGAACAAATGTTTACTAAGATAAACATACGCGATAAATAAGTCTAAACAACATGACACATCATTGAGCAAGACTCAAGTTCTATCTTACTTGATGAGTTAAACACATATTTAAAAACGTTTGGTTCAGCTAAAATCCATATGATTGAATCTTACTCCGGTTACATGTAATCTCACTTGAGTTAAACATAAATGTTTACTAAGATAAACACATATAAGAAATAAAACATACAACCTTTTGATTGAATCTTACTCCGGTTACATGTAATCTCACTTGTGTTCAAATCCATATGCAAACGTTGGTTATCTCTCATAAGCAATCCTTCTTTCAGTTTGTGCCGCAACCAAATCCCTACCTTCGATCCTCCTTGTGGTCTCCTTCGAGCACGTTCGAGCAAGACATGATTTTTTGTCACATGCTTGATTGAAAAGTAATGTTGCACGTATACCATAAAAGAGATAAAATACTTTTATAGTTTGGGAAGCTATTAAGAATATTGTCATAAAAAGTGGTTTTACTTGCTTTACACAACCTAATGTAAATGTATTTTGGCGCTGCAAGATATTATTAGTCACTTAAACTCACATATACGAAAATGGACAATCATCAAATATTCAATCCATCACTGCTTAGTGAGTTTTTGAAACAAGTATTTCTCAAATTCACTAGATGACAACTTAGTTCGGGACCTTTTATTACAAAGTGTCACTGTCTTTACCAAACATGTTTATCATGCTAGGAACATTGAACTTCGTCCTGCTAGTAGTCACATGTATATCTGTTTTTAGTATTTGAATAATGGAACGTTAAGCAGTTGTATTAAACAATGAATTGATATACCGGGTATGATCGTCTTCATTTATACAATTGTGTTATGTGTCAGCATGTTTAATTCCATGAATAATTTATTTATTCTAAATCGTTCATTGTTAGTTAATGATACGAGAGTATCATTGAAATAAGACAAATGTTGCATTTTGGTCATATTCATATGGTATAAATATTAATGGATGATACCACCAAACTCATATGTTGTTCATTGGATGAACATTAGACTGACCCAACCTACGAGTATTCACTACATGGATCGACGTCAATGGTGAATCGACCGTAGTGTGTTTATGTCTACCCACGTCCTCAGACTTGAGATGCAAGTAGTTTTTTGTTGTGTATGGAATACAGATCTTAGAGATAAGTTCAACGATAACCTGATGAAGGCCGCTATAAAGGCCATTTTCAAGAGGGATGTGAAACACATAACGGACACATGCAGTCAAAATAGGATTTGTTCCCCCCCTCAATGATTTGAACAGATTTATGTGTGGCCGCACCCGAATGTAATTAAGACGATACTTGATTAATTTGGTAATCTAGTTCAATATCTATATTGAGAAACAGAATGTAAACGTTAGAATGACTCATGATCCGTGTCTAATGTTCAACATGGTATATGTAACAAAAGGATGAATATGATATCAAAACATTTAAAAGAGATGTTTAATGAAACTACCCATTATATGTTTCTATGGGGGCATTGGCGTTTGCTAGACACTAACCCCCTTGCTTGAAATTATTACTTTGATTATTAAGACGTGCGGCAAGTATGGGCGCTTAGGAGTATGCTAGTTATAATAAATAATTATACGGCTGGACCACATATGTCAACTATAGGGTCACACCACATATACAGATGAGGTAAACATTTTCAATATCGTTGTTTATTGTATTTACGGTATATAAATAACCCACGTAACTCGGGATCACTATTGGGCTTCTAATAACTAAGTAAAGTACTTATTCTATTGGACTTGGAAAACAAATGGGAGGCCCATTTGAAGCCCATAAGGGGCCGGCCATATGAGGGTATAGAGAAGGGGATAAGATCAAGTTTTTTGTTATAAATATATGGGATATCTTCTTATTAAATGAATTAACAATTTACCAAAAACTCTCTCCCCTTTTATCTCCTTATTTTATATGGCTCAAACTACAACCCCATCTAAGGTTTATAGTTTTCTTGATCCAAGACTTTGAATCTTGTTTATTCAAAGTGTGTTACAAGGTTACGGGGTTAAGACTAGCATCTAATTGGTATACAAGGAAGTGTAGTGTGGATTAACCATAGAGGTGATCTCCATTGATCACTTGGTTTCATTGGGTGGTTCGTGTATTAAAGTGAAGGTCACCATTCGTTTCTACCGATCACGCCACAAAGGTACATAATCGTTGTTATTTATTTGATTGATCATATGACTCTATGGATCCGTTGATAGGTGCATGTTCCGCTGCGTTTAATACTTATTTATATGATAATCATTTAATTCAGCACCTATATTCTTGATTATAAGCATAAGCAGAAAACTAAGCAGTCCCAAACACCCTCGAAAGTAAGTCTGCAATAAGTTATTGTTGTTGTCTAACCTTATCTCCATTTGTTTTCAGAGGTAATTTTCTCGTATTTTGCATATATGGAAATACACATTGGTTTGTCGCTTATGATCTAGATGTAAAAATCAAGAAAAAAACCCTTGCTCATGTTTATTGATTGCTAAAAGTACATCAATTATTGTGGCAAATGACCACCATTGATTACATTATGAATATAATGGATATCTAAAAATATTCAAACATTTGAATTAGTTTACTTTACAATCAGTTTCTGCATCCAAACGTGACATGCTACCTCTTAACGTTAAATACGGTTTCTTAGATCCAGTCTACAAGAATTCAGTAGAAACAAAAACAAATAACACGTTAAGCTTTTAATGTTAGAGGTGGGTAATCACTATAAAGTAATAGCTTATGTAATATTGGTTTTCTTTTAATCTTATGATACACTACTTCAGATATTCAAAGGCATACCAAAGTATGTGAAAATAGTAGAAGTTGATGCAAGGGACGGGTTACAAAATGAAAAGAATATGGTGCCGACATGTCGACATCTGTGAAGACAGTACTTTTTCATAGGCTTCACGTCAAAATGAGAACTAATTATGTGAAGACAAAACTAATACAATACCGACATGATGACATCCGTTGATGAGGCCAAAAGTTTTGTTTCGCCCAAATGGGTACCTCGGGTATCTGATGTAACATTTATGAACGTATATTCTTATGTTTTGTTTCTGTCTATTTCTGATTAGTAATTTTGATAAAGCTGGTTGATGCAAGAGATGTTATTGGATTAGTTAAAAACTTGGATACTGCAAGATTGCATGTGTTGGTACCTAATTTGAAGATGTGTCACCTTACTTCCTAAAAAATGAAAATAGTTAAATACTTATACATATATGAAGATTCTAATTTTCGCCTTGGTTTCAACTTAGGGTTTTGAAGCTGCTGTTGCAGCTGGAGCAAAGGAAATAACTGTTTTTGGATCATGCGGCTTAAAGCAACACAAAAACAATCCATTCACCTCCACCTTGTTCCATCAAGAATGATTAAAGGAAAATACCATTTTTTACTTGTTTAATAAACTAATTTTTTATTTATTCACGAAAATACCATTAGTAAGGAAGTAAAAGATTAGAAAAAACAAAACAAAGACATTCTTATATACTAAATACTGATAAAATATGTTGTTGTCACCATGATGAACCTTTGATTCTAATTCCAATCAGCACTAACCTAGAATAGTGAGAGGTCAATCACATTATTTTGGTTGATAATTTTCTTGTTTCATTTACGACATGCAATGCACCCTATCATCCTTTTTCTTGAAAGACACTGATTGTTGCACAACTACAACACATAAATTGCATCGGTATATTATATATATTATCAATACCAATGTTACGTTTAAAAACTAATTCAGTATTACATCGACTTAAAATTAAAATCTAGCAAAAACTATATGGTTCATGCTTTAGAAAGATCAAATAGTTCATTTATATTTCGTGAATAATATTTGTTGATTGACTCATCATGAGTTGAAAATTTGAAAGTAGTAGATACTCAAGAAACCATATGTCGAATTTCTCTTTCCTAGCCTTATTTATCAACCATAATAAACAAAACAATTTGTGACACATGATACGATATTGTAATGATATACACTCAAATCCGTTATTATCATCTCCAAATTAGATCAAATGCGGTTTATTAAAGAATTATATATTAAACACATACCTTCCTTATCAGAAATATACCATCAAGTACATGAAAACCTGCACAATTAAACAACAACACAACAACAACAACAATAATTTATAAATTAAATTTGTTACCTACAAAGTAATTCAACAAGGTGATTTCTCTAGAGTAGTTCTGACCAGAAAGTTGCGTAATGAAATCCTTAGAACAGCCAAACTAATTACACCAAGATCAATGAAATCAAAATAAAATCATATTAATTATTAAAAAAATCAAAATAGCAATACTATGTGATTTAATTTAAATCGAAACCCTAAAAAATTGGGTATATGTGATAATTACCTACTTTGACGGTGTGGACATCATAGAATCATTGGCGGATTCGTAGTGTTTTTGAATCGATTAAACCTTTTATCTGATTTTGAATTGGTGATATGAAAGTGGTGATATGAATTTGTGAATGAGTTATGGAAACTATATAAAATTAATTCTAATCCAAACTGATTTATGTTTTGAAATAATTAGAATGGTTTTAAGAATGTTTTTATGACATTCAATGCATCTTGTTGGAGAAGATTGAAACTGAAGAAGAAGATTAAAGGTTTTATTATAACCGAATTCATTTGAATAAAAAAAAGGTGCATTGATTATTATACATAGTGCTAAATAGAAATTCACATCACTCAATTAATTGTGTTTTTATGCTCGTGCTTTATGGTTTAAAAAAAGCCTTGATTTATTATAGAGTATATATATAAATAGATATAGATATAGAAGATATAGATATACTTCGGATCAAATTGTAAAAACAGTCTTTGTTCGGTTTATTCAGTTTGGTTAGATCGGTTAAAATTTTCTTTTAGGTTAAACCAAAAATCGAACCAAATCAAATTCAAATTGGATTAAATCAAACCGAAAACCGAATATTTCATTCAGTTCGGTTCGGTTTTGGTTTTTGGTTCCCGTGAGTGGTTCCCGACTTGTGAACACCCCTAAATGGTAGGTGCAGTTATGACCTCAAATGTGTACACACAATCTACACGAGAAACTTTATGTTCATTTTGCGTCTCTGGTTAAAAACAAAGATGTATCTACATCAAATACATCCTTAATGTGTACTTTTAGTTACTTTTCAATTCCGTCATTTTTAAGATTTTTCCAACTTGATCATGACAAGTGATGGTTTTGGGTAATAAGGCTAATCCTTTTGGGCTCAACTTGTTTGTTAGTAGATGGATTTTTGGGCTTTTCTGATAGCATGGTTTAATCATTAATGGGCTTTTAAACTAGGGGTGTTGATCGGTTCGGTTATCGGGTTATTCGGTTTGTTCGGTTCGGTTAGTTCGGTTAAAAGTTTTTTTAAGGTCAACCCATATACTGACCCAAACCGAATTCAAATTCGGTTTTCGGTTCGGTTCGGTTGAATCCTAGTTCGGTTCGGTTCGGTTTTCGGGTTTACCCGAATTACACAATTTATTAAAAAAAAGAAAAATATACAAATATATTTAGCCAAAAAAATTATTTCAAACATAAAATGTGTTTTTCAATATTAGGATAAAATTTTATTGATCTTTATATATATATATATATATATATATATATATATATATATATATATATATATATATATATATATATAAATAATAATTTTTTTTATATATAAAATTATTAATTGATCATTTTATACTAGTAAATAAAATACAAAATATATATATATATGTAAATCGTTTTCGGTTTAGACTGTCAAACCCATATCCAACCCGAGAACCGAATTCGTAGTTCGGTTCGGTTTTGGCAAATTCGGTTCGGTTGTTTTCGGTTCAGTTCGTTTCGGTTTTTGGTTTTTTCGGTTATTTCGGTTTTTTTGCTCACCCCTATTTTAAACTCCATCCCAAAAAGTTGACAATTCAAAAATGTTTGTACTTCTATTAGCAGGTGAGATATAGAAATGAAACTTTGAAGAGAACTAGAATTACAATAGGTCAATAGGAACCTTTTATTGGTTTAAAATGACATACTTGAGTGTTATCCCGGAAAAGAAGGTTGGATGAGATGTTTGTACTTGAAACAGAATAAGGATATATGAAGATGAGTAGCGAACCACACTATTTATATGGATATGGTCTTTGGAAGGTTCGGGGGATTTCTCTGTTGCCTCTATTCGTTAAAGCATAGATATTAAAAGTCTACCGAGTTGTCAACCTCTAAAAACTCTTTGATTAAATATGTTCCCATCAAGGTATAATGCACGACGCATGAAAAAGTCAAGTTGGACGCCTTACCAACGAGAATTAATTATATCCGCCGAGGTATTGTTTAGATTCTATCTTGTGCCTATTTGTAATACTGGCGAGGAGTCAACTTACCATCTCTTCTTCACGTGTAATATTTTGTCCAAACAGCTTCATTGTAAGATCCTCAATGGTGGGTTACCCCTTTTTGACGAGTTAAATTCCTATGGTGAATGGCGCTCTTGTGCGATCGTGTTTGTTGCGGCTCGAGCGCGAGAGCCAAACACTATAACTTGATTCTTGAAGGCGTTTTGTTTGTTACGTATAGTGTGAGTGCTCGCGAGAGAGGTCATACCTGACACATAGTGGACTTTTTGATTCTAAAATTCACTTTGAAGGCGATGATTTTTTGTACTCCAACAGAGAGTGAGTGAGCGCGTCGTGAGCTAGAGATTGATTTGTGTAGGTATCGAAGTACAATCCCCTCGTTAGTTGGAATGAGTGGCTAAAAAACCCATATCTCGTTACTTTGTAATTCTAGCTCCTTGCTAGCTTTTTGAATAAATTGCCGTTCCAAAAAAAAAATTGTTTTAATTTCATATTGTAGATATTCTTTTCCTATCGATGTTTCACATTCAAATCTAATGCATTAAATAAGCTTTAAAGAGAAATGAAAAGTTAGGATATCGAACTATTTATAGCTTATCGCTAGATTATCAATGGATATTAATTTGTATCAATATATTTTTAGACAAATTATATTTGTCTCGTTTTAATATCGAAACCGATCTCAATATAAAGAGTAAAGTATTATGGATTGAATGATATGATTTTTAGAACATAAAACATAACATGATTAAAGATATCGAGACTTTAATCGGCTATGGAGTGTGAAAAGTATGAAAGAGGGTAAAAAAAATCAGATTTTTTTTAACGCTTGTATAAAAGAGTATGCATAATGAAGCAACTTTCATCAAATTTCCCTAATGTTATTGGTTCAACTACTACTTCAGAACCATTGAACCGAATTCATGCTTTTAGGCCCGAGTTACAAAATGTTGCTATTTTGCAGTCTTCCAATGGTTTGCTTCTTTGTCGTGGTGGTATCAAGAATAATTATAAGTATTACGTATACAATCCATGCACAAATCTCTTTAAGATGCTTCCACAATGCTCGAACAAAATCATATGTCATACAAAAATAGCCTTTGATCCAAATAAATCAACTCACTACAAAGTCTTTTAGACTGTATTAGTGGATGGCCCTAATAATGGATATGTTGGTCTTTTGAAAATTCAAATACAAACTTACTCTTCTGAGACACGCACATGGAGTTTTTGCAGTGATCAATACCAGAGATTTAGTTTTGATTATTTTGACAATGGAATATATTAGAATGATGCAATTTACTGGGTAAATAGGAACTTTAAGCCTAATGTTTTTTTTAAACATCAAATCAATAAATAAAAACTAGCAAGACGCTAGAAAGGAATTACAATAAGTTCATACAAGAGGATATCAGATCAACAGTGTTGGTGATTTTGCGTCACCAATATGATTTAAGTGTAATGGATTGACTTAGTTGACCAATGTGTAATCGTGATAAATGTTCAACAAGTCGGGGTTGTGCGGAGTGCACACTTGTATGACGTTATTATGATTATCATTCGGGGGAAAAGCCCCCGAATCACGGGGGTCCGAGGGCAGCGCCCCTGGTAGCAGGGTCCAAGGGGCGGCAGCCCCTGGCAGGGTCCAAGGGGCAGAGACCTTGGCTGGGGTCGAGCTGGTGTAAAGTGCTATGTTAAAAACGCACTTGAAAATAAAATTCTTGGAATTATGGACTTGATTTTTGCCCCTTAATTTAACTGATTCGGTAGTTAAAATAACTGCTATGGCAGTTACAACCGATGTTCAGTTTTGTTGGTCAGATATATATTATCAATCTCTGGTTCATTTTTCATAACAACAAAAACATATTCTCGATTCTTAATCTGAGTTTTATCCGATTTGAGATTTCGATAGAACCATCGAAATACTTCAATCTGAAAGTGTTTACACGACTCTTAGATTTCTGTGATCATAAATTATAACAATAGAGATGTTAACACCATTAATGACAGGATCAGCCACCAAGGGACGAAAGTTAGAGTTAACTTGAGGTTGTGGCATAGTGCTTGCACCCGCTGCACCAGCATACGATGTAGACTTGGTATTGATGTCCACCGATTGCACAATAGGATCACTAGGAGAAGCCTTACTAGGCAGATTATTACAATTAGCCTAAATTGAATAACATATAGAACCTAATGCATCCAAGGTTTCCATACGATCATCATTAGTCATCCCAGATAATAACTCCTCGTGTTAATGTCATTAATTAACTTGTGCAAGTCACCAACAGTAGTTAATGAAACTCCAAAAGTGACAGCAACATCAATACTATTCAGTTCACGGGGCACGTTAATAGTAGTAGACGGAGAAACCAAAGGAGAAGTACTCACCTTTGGACTACTACTAAGCTGCGTACCACCAGCCTTGTTAACTTCATCCTGAAATTTCTTCCTAATAGTTTCAATCACATTCACAGCAGCATCAATGTCAGCAGAAGACATTGTAGACAAAATATCCGCATATTTCCCTTCCTTAATACTCATAGAAAACTCATCAATATCACTTAGAGAAGTAAACTTTACCCCAACTAATGTCTCAACGTTAGTCTTGTTAATCAACCGTGAATTAACTTGTAGATTAGAACCCCTAACCTCCGTTTGAGGTTGTGCTTCATTCAAACTACTCAAATCAGACGAAGTGTTAGGGTTTACACCCTTCCCCGTCATCTTATTCATGCGTGTAGCAATGCTACACAACAGCTCAACACCTTCCTTAAACACCTCTCTCTTATTCAAATCAGCCAAATTCTCCATAACAAAACCCAAGAATACAATCGCATCAGATACAAACAGAAAATCAAATCCGAACCCTAACTGGACATCAGTTTCTAACATGGACCTTTCAGGCAATAAACTTGTTGGAAAAATACCTCAAGAACTAACGATACTGGGTCTCAATTTGTCTCATAATCATCTTGGTGGAGTGATTCCAAATGAAATTGGGAACATGAAGTCTTTATTTTCTCTCAATTTTTCAGCAAATGAGTTAACCGGTAGGATTCCTCCAAGCATAGCAATTTTGAATTTCTTAAGCCATTTGAATTTGTCACGCAACAACTTGTCAGGACAAATACCAACTGGCAGACCCTTATCGATCCATCAATATATGCTCGTAACAGACATCTTTGTGGTGCTCCACTTCCAAAGAATTGCTCTAATCATGAAAACCCTCCAACCATAACAAGCAGGAACAAAAGGGAAGATGCTAGCAAGCCAAAGAGCTTATGGTTTTACTTGGACATAATGTCTGGTTTTTGGGGTATCATTGGAGTCTTGTTCTTCAAGAAGCAATGGAGACACAAGCTTTTCATGATTTCAGAGTTAACCATTGAAAGAATGCACGTCGCAGTTGCTGTTAGCGTTTCCAAGATAAGAAGAGGAAGGGAGGTTGTATGATTCCCATAAAATTATACAACTATTATTCGTATATTTTTGTTATGTTTCAGTACAACTATTTCTTTTTTAACATTTTAGTATCTTACGCACACCCATCACAGTTCTAGTTGCTACATTTGTTGTTCGGTTGTGCTTTCGTTGAAGAATATGTAATCGATACAGTCTAATGAGTAGCATGGCTTGTGTGCCGTTATAAAAACAGAATCGAAAAGTTTCCAGTCTATTATATGAAGAGTAAATTGCATAAATCGTCCTTAAAGTTTAGCCAAATTGCATGTTTCGTCCCAAACGTTACGAAAGTGCAAGGATCGTCCCTGTGAGAAAACCTTTGGTACAAGTATCGTCCCAGTGGGGGAAACCTTTGGTGCAAGTATCGTCCCTGCGAGGATGATAGTTGCGCCAAAGGTTTCCCCACAGGGACGATTCTTGCACTTTCGTAACGTTTGAGACGAAACATGCAATTTGACCAAACTTTAGGAACGATTTATGCAATTTACTCTTATATGAATTTTAAACTAGTAACAAGTTCACTCAAGGTAAAAATATAAAAAGGATTTGGTATGAATAAGTTGTGGAGGTTCAAGAAATATGCTCTGTGTTACAGATCGAGTATTTCCAAGATTGATTACTTTCACTTCCCCGTACTATTTGAGCCTTCAATTTTCATCACCAAAATTTGATTTCATCGTAGATACCCAGCGTCTTCATAAAGGTATGTCATTCGGACTGAAGTGTAATTCTTGGTAATCGGTAGTTTGATGAATGTCAAATTCTTTACTTGTGTATCAGATCAATCGTTCAAGCATTCATAGATGAAATATTCAACGCTCGTCCCTCTTGTTACTAATTAAAAAAATTAGGTATATAGACAATATTCCAAAACCTTCGTTTGAAGTGAGCTGAGTTCATATCTTTTATGGATTTCATGCATCATGTCAGTTTTAGTACCTATTGACTTGCGCTGTTCTTGATTAGTATGAATTGGATACAGGCATGCTTTAATATGTAAACAGAGTGCCTGATTGGCAATCCATAATGACCCTTTAATTTAACCCATTTGACCTGAGGCAATCCATAATGACCCTTTAATTTAACCCATTTGACCTGTCTAACATTATACGTTGCACAAACAAATCCCTGAAACTATAATATTAACCCTGATTTGGGCCAGATATATAAATTTGGGGCTAATTATGCTCTTTATAAGTATACTGGTACTATGTATGTAACATGATTAAAAATCAGCATATTTAGATGGGTGGATGTGAAGTGATAAATATAAACCACTGACCACAGCAACTTGAATTCATTCGATATCTATCTGCTGTGGAACTTCTTCTAATGTGCTATTCTGGGGGTCAAGTTCCTCATCAGTTAAACCAGATGCTTCCACAGTCCTAGTAACCCATTCCTTGAGTGGATCTTCATTCAAATCCAGCCTCAGAAGCCCCGCAAACATTCCTCCCATGAAAGCAACAGGCTCCTGTATTTTATTCAATCATAGGAAATGCAAAAATTAGAGAACTTAAATAAAAGACTACTGGCTGATACTGAACTAGGTTTAGAATGACCCAGTATGGATTAACTCAACGTTCCAAATTCATGCACTTAGCTCAAGCAACAAGACCAGAGCCAATATGAATTCAGTCATCTCAGTTGCACAAGTGTGCTGGTACAACTTGGACTACTGGTCATAAAAATGTTATAGTTTTAGAAGCTGTCGTAGTGCTATAAGTACGTTTACACCAGTCGGCAGTCAGCCTGTTTGGCCTTACCAAGATCATAATCCTTTTCATATCATAAACTAGGTCAGGTTTCTTTCTAGCTATAAGTGATCTAATTTACACAGTATATGTATGAAGAAATATTATCATCTTCTTGATTAGCCAATATAACCCATGTCAATTCTATTTCGCTAAAGTCTTAGTAATATTGATCAATGGGATAGATACATTATAAGAATCTTGATGTGAATTTGGCACTTTTAAAATGTGACAAAATGAACATTTTGATAACGGGTCAAACCAGTTTGGGTCAGAAAGAGAAACTTTAAAATGGTAGGTAGTTTTACACCATCAATATTACTTGATACGACGGGTAAAGAATGTAGACCAAATATTTATAACAAAGACTAAGTGGTGTAAAAAGCGGAAAAAGTGGTCTTAAGGATCACCCCCTCCTTTGAGTGGGTTGGCTAGGCCGACCCATAAACACTATTTGTAGTTTGTTGAGCCTATAACTAAGTTAACGGTATACAACTATACATACAAGGACACACCAAATACTAGTAGCTATTGATAAGTGCTTAATTACACATATCTTTTATCTCTAAAAACGAGCTTAAATGACAAAAAACAGACAAAAACTGCCAAATATATGTTTGTTTTGCATTTGTATTGTGCAGGAAGTGGATATCATCAAAAAGACA
>BQNB010074705.1:0-31702 GCA_026074375.1 Tanacetum coccineum | reverse complement strand
TGTCTCTAGGTAAATCAACTAAGGTCCAAAATTTTAGTAGTTTAAATTGTAGAAGCTCATCCTGCATTGTTTCCACCCAGCTTGGATCTTTTAAGGCTTGAACTAATTTCTTGGGTTCCATTTGAGATAAGAAACAGGCAAACAGACAATTCTAAAAATCTTTGTGATTTGTTCTCCTAAGCTTGTGAACTGAGGAAAACAAACCATGTTCTTCAGTTATCTTGGTCATGTGTCTTGTCTGTACAAGAGTCTTTAAACTTACAATCACTTGATCTTTAGGATGATTTTATGAAATTTGGTAAAAAAAAGTATTAGGGACTAAATAAGATGAAATTACATTGTTCATATCAACCGCTTCTTCCACATCTACATCATCATAAGCATTTCTAAAGATGCCAGTATTATCCATTGATATATTTAGGACAGGTGGAAGGGAAAATGCATTTTTAAAAGGAGAAAATCTTTCAAAAAGTTGTTCTTCAGATTCATTAGCAGTACTAACAGAAGGTCCAGCAGCATTAACTGGTGTTGATGGAACAACAGTATCAAATGATGGTTCAGCAGTACTAACAAGTGTACTAACAGTATTAATACCATTAGAACTGTTAGTGTGTTCATTCTGCACTTCTCTTTGATTTGACCTTTCTAACTCACTTCTTGCATCTTGATCTTGCTTCCTACTTTTATCTGAAGCTTCATTTTCATCTACTTCTGTAGGCTTCATTCCAGCATCCCCTTCACTATCCTTAGAACCTTGAGAAATTAAAGGATCAGTTGTGCATAAAGGTATTAGGATGTACTCTTGTTTAGGTTCTTTTTCCTTTTCAGTTTGACCTGCAACAATGTTATCTGTTATTCCTGCAATACCATTAGTTTTGTTCCCTGCAGCAACTGGCACATAGTTCATAGATATTGACAAAGAATCAACATCAAAAAGCCAGTCTGGTCCATTTCCTTTCACATTAGGTGTATTTTCAAGAAATCTAATGTTTAAGGTCTCTTCAACTATCCTGGTCCTCTTGTTAAATACTCTCATAGCTTTACTAACCACAGAATACCCAACAAAATATCCCTCATCAGCTTTACCATCAAACTTGCCTAGATGATCCCTGGTATTTAAGATGGTAACAGGACACCCAAAAGGTTTCATGAAATCTATCAGTGGAGGTCTTCCACGAATAAGTTCATAAGGTGTCTTGTTATGAGGCTTAATGACTAAGACCCTATTTAGCACATAGCAAGCAGTATTAACTGCTTCAGCCCAAAAGGTGGTTGGCAACTTAGAGTCTACTAACATAGTTCTTGCAGCCTCTATCAGTGTTCTATTCTTCCTCTCAGCTACACCATTCTGCTGAGGAGTCCTAGCCACACTGAATTCCCTCTTAATCCCCTTCATTTCACAAAACTGGTTCATTATACTATTCTTAAACTCAGTTCCATTGTCACTCCTGATAACTTTTACTTTATGATCTAGTTGATTTTCTATTTCTGTTATGAAGGTCTTTAGAATCCCACTAGTCTCATCCTTAGTGGCCAAAAAGAATACCCAAGAAAATCTACTAAAGTCATCAGTGACAACTAGGCAATAAGACTTTTTCATTAAACTCTTAACATTTGTAGGACCAAATAAGTCCATATGAAGCATATGTAAGGGTTTGCTGATTGAGTTCACAAGCTTGGTCTTATAGGAGGCTTTGTGTTGCTTTCCTTTCTGACAGGCAACACAAGAATGATCATTTTCAAAAATCTTTGAAGGTAAACCTTTTACAAGGTTTCCCTTCACAAGTTTATTCATTGTTTTAAAATTAATGTGCCCAAGCCTCCTGTGCCATGTATTGGATTCATCAATTGTGGCCTTAGCAATGAGACAAGTTAAACCTCCAGTGGGAACAACACTCTTTAGGTCAACACTGTAAATGTTGTCCTTTCTTGGAACTCTCAGCAATACTTGACTTTCATCAAGTAGCTTAAAGTTAGAAGATAAGACAAGACACTCAGTGTCAATAAAAAAGAAACATGGTGTCTTTTTGTCACAGATTTGTGACTCACTAAAACAGGTACTAATACTTAAGCTTCCGTTCAAAGTACACATCATCAAAATCCAGTGATCCTGTTTTGATTTTACCTTACCAGAAATTCTTCCTTTTACCTTCACAAAGGAAACAAATCCACCATCATAATTTCATATTCTTCAGATAGCACTTGTCTTCCTGTTTATGTGCTGGAACAAACCATCTGTCAATACTCTTTTTCTTTGTACTTCCTTTGTTTGGCCGGGTTGCCCTGCACATAAAATTAGAGAATTAGACTCTTTTGGGGATCCAATCCATTATTGACTTGGATCTGCCTTGTGCATCAATGTAAGAAAATTTCTTGAATGTAGTTGATGCACTACTATTTTTGGCTTTCCAAACCCAGCATGCTGAGGCCTTAACAACATTAGCCCCTCTTTTTTCCCTTATTTTCACTTACTTTTTTTTGAACTGCTCTGTCCCTAGCGAGAGATCACACTCGATTGATATGAAAAGAATGACATCCTTTTCTAAGACGATAAGAATATGCAGCGGATCATAACTCACACTTGTGTAACTGATGTCATATTGAGTCTACTTGTCCAATAGTTGTGTTCAGCTATGTCAATTCCCCACTTATAGAACGGCCACGGGGCTATGATTGGGGTTAGCGGCTGTTGTGGGTTTTTTGGCACAGGACGATAAATTTGACAATCGTTGCATGTACGTATCATTTCTCGTGCATCCCGGTGCATGGTTGGCCAATAATATCCCAGCCGCATGGCTTTGGCTACCACGGACCGTGGTCCTGTGTGCATGCTGCATGACCCCTCATGAATTTCTCAGATCACATAATCCGCTTGAAGTGGTTCGACACAACGCAGCCACGGCTTTAGGAATGACCGTCTGTAAGGAATTTCCTCCAATAATTCGTACTGTCTTGCCTTGATACGAAGTTTGTTTGCCTCCTTTCTATTGTCTGGAAGAGTCCCTTCTTTTAAATATTCCATTATTGGTGTCATCCATGTTGGTTCATCTTCCTCTACCACGGTCGTCACCTCCTTCTCCTGTATAGACTTTTCTTTAAGTATTTCGACCAAGACCTGTTTGGATAAATGTGCAAAGCTGGTTGACACAATCTTGCTCAGGGCATCTGCTTTCTTGTTTTTACTTCATGGTACTTGGCTTATAGAGAAGTTAGTGAAGCCACTGACCAGGCTTTTGACCTTCTCCAAGTATTTGATCATATTTTCTTTAGCGACGTATGCCCCTAGTCTTTGGTTTGCTACCAACTTAGAGTCTACACTCACGTATACATTGCGTACTCCTATCTGTGTCGCGATCTGTAGGCCAGCTATTAGTGCCTCATACTCTGCCCCGTTGTTAGAAGCGGTGAACTGAAATCTGAGCACGTAGGTAAACTTCGTTCCCTCTAGGCTTGTCAGTATTAAGACAGCGCCAGATCCATCTATACATGATGATCCATTCGTGAAGAGTGTCCACGGCTCCTGCAGGGTTTTGGTATGTGCTTAATTACACATACCATTTTCCATTTAAAACGGACTTAAATGACTAAAAACATACCAAAAATACATTGTATTTGTATGTTTGCATTTGTATTGTGCAGGAAACGGATATTCAAGAAAAGGAGCAAAAAGAAAGCCAAAAACAAACAAATCCAAGCACGGGAAGGAAAGGACCAAGTCAAGTCAAAGTCTAAAGTCATCCGCATGAAGAAAATACAACTTGAGGGACTAAAACTGCCAAAACCTCAAGTTGTATTTCAAGAATTAAAAGACAAGGGTCAAAATTGTAAACCGGTCAAAGATTGCATTCAAGTTATATAACTTGAGGGGACCAAGCTGCCAACTTACCCATAAAGCCATCTTTCCCGCCCCAATAAACCCAGTTACAACTTGGATGTCCTCCCATACTTCTTCCCTGCAAAACCACTCGACACCCTACCAAAATCATTTCATCCACCCTACTATTTCCCCCCAGCTGTATAAAGTCCATGTTGGCAATCCCTCTCCATTCCCAAAGCATTTCGATGGCTGAGATTGTCTCCAAAGAAGCTCAAAAGAAATCAAAGGCTGGGATTTGCTTTAGATCCCCCTCACACAACAAGCACACTTTGTTTTTATCTCTACAAAGAAGCACAAGCTGCAAGTCCAAGACTTCGGCTATAAATAGAGCTTTTTGTAAGCCTTTGAGGCATCTAGTTTTTAGTTTTTAGTAACTAATTAGTTTTTAATCTTAGTTTAAATTTCAAAGTCATTTACAGCTTTTTACTTTCAGCTTTGTAACACTTTCAAGATTAATGCAAGTTTGAAGTTTTTAAGTCAATTTACAATACCAGTGTTAAGTTTCTTAATCATATTGTTTTGTGTTCCTTTTGTTAAAGTGGTGGTAAGATATAAACATGATTTAGGAGGTAAAATGACCTAGTTTGTATTTCATGCACAATTTAGACATTGTACATTATTCTAAGCTTTAAGAAGGATTTTTTGTGTATTTTTTTTTTTTTGTAACTAGGCGTTTAGGAGGGGAAAAGATATTCAAAAGTTTGGCATTGTAACTTGTACTCATTCTTTGACATTTGTACACTTGTTTTGGACATCGTAATTAGGATTTTGGAAATAAACCGTAATCGTATAAAGCTTGTTTGGAATTATCGTTGTAAATGGTACGTTAAATGGATAACGTTCATGGTAAAAATGATAGTTAAACACAGACTAGACATATTAGGATGTTTACATAATGTAAAAATAGTTGTAGTTGGCATTGGTTGTTGCGTGAGCTCGTTTAGTTTGCTATGTAAGTTACGTTATATAATGGATGACTAAAGCAAAAAACAAATTATTCCTATGAAAATGGTTGCTTCTAATTTAATAGATGATAACTGTATAAAGGAAAATTGTGGGTTGTTATAGTCTCCCTCCCTTAAAATAAATCTCGTCCCGAGATTTGTATAGATGCACACAGTGTTGTTGAAACAGACTGTGGATACTTGGCACGAATTTCATCTTCGCGTTCCCACGTAAATTCTGGTCCTCTTTTAGAGTTCCATCTTACTTTGACTATAGGGATACGACTTTGCTTCAGTTGTTTGACTTCTTGGTCCATGATTTCTATTGGTTCTTCCACAAAATTGAGTTTGTCATCGAGCTGAAGTTCTTTCATTGGAATAACGAGGGATTCGTCAGATAGGCATTTCTTTAAATTAGAAACGTGGAAGGTATTGGTGGACATTACTGAGTTCTTTAGATAGCTCAAGTTGTATGCCATTGGGCTAATCCTATCAAGGATTTTAAATGGTCCAATGTACCGAGGGTTAAGCTTTCCTCGCTTTCCAAATCGGATGACACTTTTTCGAGGTGACACTTTTAACATAACGCGATCTCCAACTTGAAATTCTAAAGGCTTTCGCCTTATACTGGTGTAATTTCTTTGTCGGTCTCTTGCAGCTTGCAAGCGTTGTTGGATTTGTACTATCTTTTTAATGGTTTCATGGATTATTTATGGTCCAGTTAGTTGGACATCTCCAGCTTTGGCCTAGTAAACAGGTGATCGACACTTTCGACCATAAAGTGCCTCGAATGGTGCTGCCTTAATACTAGCATGGTAACTGTTAATGCAGGAAGATTCTACCAGTGGTAAGTGTCTCTTCCATCCTTTTCCAAAATCTATCGCGCAAGTATGTAGCATATCCTCGAGAGTTTAGAATAGTCCTCTTGCTTTGTCTGTCAGCTTGCGGATGGTATGAATGTGGAATCACTTTATTATGGGTCTCAATTCCCTGATGACGGCTAAACTTGCTGGCGGATTATCCTAGGATGTCTAACAATGCGTCTTCGTCTTTTCGGCTTAAGATTTGGTATAAGATGATGTCGACTTTATAGTAAGATGGCGTAAGGGTTTACTTGGTTATTATGATTGTTAGTTTGGTTTCTTTTGATAAATTGCACATACTAACTTGATATAAAATTTATAGAATTGTTTCTTCACAATAAGTTTTTAGGGCGACTATTCTCAGTATGGCATGGTCCTTCCTGAATTATACATAGGTGATCAGGCCATGTATAATTGAGGATTAGCGATGCGGTGCTTATTTTTGTCAAAATAACGTTATAATTTCATAATATTTATGGGAGTGCCTTATATGAATAAGTATAGAATTTAAGTAAATTTGATAAAATTTTTTCATAACACATTGATTTGATAGATAACTTGAAATTTATTCGCACAGTACAATGAGAATTCCTAAAGAAAATAGATCCTAAGATAGTTCCAACTTGAAGTTCACTAGACAAGGCAAGAAGATTTTGTCTTTACGCATTGATATCGACTTCCATGTTGTTGGGGTCTTGATCGATTTCTCCTCCTCCTAAAGCATACATCAATCTACGTGCTTCAGTATCTCCAGCTTGGTTTTGATTCTTTAACTCTGGACAATCCCTCCTATAGTGCCCTTAGTTTCCACATTTATAGCAAGTAATGATCCTTTGATTGTTAGTAGTAGCAGGACTCCTACAGTCTTGGGTCAAGTGGCCAACTCTCTTGCAGTTTGCGCTTTTTATTGTACACTGGCCATTGTGATGAAATTTGCATTTATTGCATAATGGAAGAGTCCCAGCATAGACTTTCTTGTTGCTTGGCTTAGTAGTCTGTGCCCTAAGCAACAATGCCTATTGTTTTTTGTTATCTCGAGCCTACTTTGTGTGTTTCCTTCTCTGTTTCCTCTTGTTGCTAGCATTCCCTGCTACCTTCTTTTCCTGTTGTTTAGTCTGGCTTATTGATTCTTGAGCCATACGGGTCAATAATCAAACAAGTATCTGACTCATTAGGTTTCTCAGGGAATGGTTCACTTCCTAGTGGTTGTGGTATGATCCATAATGAGTTATCTAACTCTGCAAAGATAGAGTTATCAAAGGAATAGTTTGGTGGTAGTGTAGTTGACCTAACTGGTGATGAAGATCCTACTGATGAAGATAGAGATATTAGAATGGGCAATTCAACAGGTGTCTCGGCATCTTTAGGTGGTGAAATGTTATTGAGAGGAAAGAAATGTCAAGAATCAAACATTGGTGATAGTGATAACACTGGAGATAGAGGCAAAATAGTCGGTGGAGCAATAAGAGCTTGTGGTGGAATAGGTAATTCATTATTAGTAACATCATATGCTTGCATAACCTTAATATATGGGTCATCATAAAAAGGTGAGAGGGCTTGTGAGGCTAAAAGATCCTTAGTTAAATCATCTGAAAAGTTAGGAGAGGTGTTTCCCGGTGGGGATGGGAAATAGTCCGGTGAAGCCGGGATATAGTTAGGAGAGTGTGTAGAGGAAAAAGTATCCTCAGCATCGGAATCAGATAGGATAATAATAGGATGGGGGAAAAGACATGAGCATATAACAACCCAGTGGAAATAAGATAAGTTTTCTATATATAATATAATAGTAGTGTATTATCTGCGATGGAAATTTCTTACACATACTATTCTGGAAACTGCAGTGGCACGGAGGACTTTCTTTGAGGGAAAAAGTAGTTATAGTTAAGGTTTTAACCTTGTTCTCTATAACCATGAGCTCTGATACCAATCTGTAACACCCCTATTTTTAATAAATATAGCAATAGAAGCTAATCTGGGGTATTACTTCATGGATCAATAGACATAATCATAGAAAAAGACTCATAAAGAGACGTTATGGAAAATTTTGTTATCATTCATTTATTCATCAGAGTTTTTACAAAAGAGAGGTCCCAACATCTAGAAACATAAAGTTTGAATGATAATATTTTAGCCATTTTCTAGTCCATGCCACTTCGTGCTATAAGTTGCTCAATTAGCTGAGATAAACATGCTAAAAAGATTAACACAATGGTTGAGTGATACTAATAGGTTTATGATAAATAGTTTAAATATAAGTCATCATAATAGATAGTGGGTTACGTTGTTATACACCCATAAGTAGTAATAATTGCATGCAGGTACAATTATCATGGAAAACAGTATTATCATGAAAAACAATATTATTTCTCTAAGCTCATGAATCACATATTTAACTCAATAGAATCAGGAGCCTTTACCACAGGATATACAGGGAGTCACTACCCAAAGAGATACTGGGATCCATTACCCAAAGAGATACTAGGAGTCACTACCCAAAGAGATACTGGGAGTCACTACCCAAAGAGATACTGTCATGTGGGTGCCTCTACCCAATGATGTTACTGCTTTAATGTGGGTGTCTCTACCCAAAGATATGTCAAATGCATGTACTTAGGCAATAATTTATCACGATACCCTATAATTGGAAAAACAATTATATTCATGGTTTATAGCATGTATCCCCCCGTGGGTTTATAAAACATTCAAAAGATTGAAATGTGTGGCTATGAACTCACCTTAACAGGGAAATCTTATTGATGGAAAAAGTATATCAAGTGAAAGTAACAGCCTCGTCCCGCAACCTGGGGTAATATGTCAAGTCTTACTGTGATGTTTTATGTTTCAAAACTTTATAAAGTTTAACGTATTACTATGATTTATTAATTTATAGAAATATTGTATCACTGTTCGGGCTATCATAATCCAGAGGCCATGTAGTATTGTTTGAGGAGCCAGGGCACTTTAAAATCATAAACTCAGCAAACTCGTCAAAACAAATACCCAAATGGAACCCCTCACATGAAATTCCCTAGTAACGTGATACGGTAAGATTTTAAGTTTCTTTAAAAGCTAGTTGATGATAAATTATGTTAAATATATAACGTAATTGTTTTATAATGCGTCGATCGATGATTAATAATGACAAATGTGTCTCGGGTTTTTACAAAATCAAGTCTTATAATATTAATATATATTTTCATAATTTATATAAAAATATTTTATTTACACCTTTAAGTTTACAAATTGGCATAATATACCGTTGGTATATAAACTTTTACAAGTTTAGTCCTTTATATAATAAGTATATATATATTAAACCTTTAACTTTAGAACTTGGCAAAATAGGTCCTTATAGTTATAACTTTAGAATAATGACATTTTTAGCCCCTCTAGTTATAAGTTTCAGAAAGTTATGATATATACCCCTATGCATGAAAACTTTTACAAATTAAGTCCAAGAAGCCATGTAAGCTTATTTGAATTCATGCATTGTTGATTTGTACATTGAGCTTAAATAAGTTGCACATTGATTTGGAGGGAAACACTTATACACATGCTTTGAACATTTGTACACTTGTTTTGACATGTAATTAGGGTTTTTTAAATAAACGTTAACGTATAATGCTTGTTTTGGAATAACATTGTAAATGGTTCGTTAAATGGATAACGTACATGGTAAAAATGATATTTAAACACAGACTTGACATATTAGGATGTTTACGTAATGTAAACATAGATAGAGATGGAATAGGTGTTTGCGTGAGCTCGTTTACTTTAGAGATGCAAGATACGTTACATAATAGAATTGAATAAAACAAAAAATATTCCCATGAAAAAGTAGTACTTAATGTAGTATGTAGATATTAAATTGATGAAAATACTAGAAAATTATGAGTTGTTATAAATAACCCTTCATATTGCTATTGTCTATGTAGAAAAGACCATTTGCTTGAGGACAAAAAAATCCCAAGTGCAGGGGTATTTGATACGGTGTTATTTTATACACTTTTTCAGGGTTGTTTAACCCCCTAAATTGTGTGTTTATACCCAAAATCGATACTTAATCGTTTTGTTTCACGTATTTTGAAGTTGGAATGACATTATTATGGGAAAAAAAAAATACACGTGATTGGGGCCTCATTGGGAATGATAAAAACTGACAAGACTACGGACCTTCACCAACATTGCTCAAGAATTCTCTAAGTGGGTGGTAGACAGCGTAATACAAATATAGCCGTGACGCCGTCTTAACGTATCCAAGACAGTGTAAAGATTCCAAGACGGCGTCAGAGCAATACGACCACCAAAACCATTATCTTTAGGAATTTCTCGTTCATGGTCGGCTTCACAATTAAAACGCACGGTGCCATTACAGTGTTGTTTTTCTATATATATCATAATACCTAAATTTAAGGTTTTTAGTGTGTAACTTCGAATAAAAAAAGAGTGTACGAACCCTAGTTCAATTAGCAGTTTAGGGATGATATAGGGCATAAAAACTTATCTGTATTCCTCTAACTCATGTTTTAAACCAAGTAAGGTTCTATTTAATCCATTTAATATGTTATGTGTTGTATTGATTTATTCTATGTTCTTGCATTTTACTTATAATATGCTTAGCTAAGCCTTCCTATTATGTTTATTTTATGACTGATATGAAACCATAATGTAGATACTTAGTGGTGTTGCTTTCTAAGTTGGATGTTCATTGTTAGCCTTAGAAAAACTAGTTTTTGTGTATCAGCTATAGATTCGTCTACGGGAAACATGATGTGTAGAAAGGAACCATCAGGTGAACAATTCTCATACATCTTGCCCCCTAATATGGGTTATCCACTTTTAATATATTTCACATGCACTTAGTGTACCGTTAGGGGCCTTATAATAGTCTTTATACTACCTTGCTTGTGCATTGCTCTAACAGAATGCTAAGTAGATGGCGAGTTCGTGTAATTTGTTCATGACTTAGGAAACAATTACACAGATCATCACAAGTGTGACAAGGCAACAACAATAAGAGAAGCAATCTAGGGAGTACTACATGATTAAATAAACATAGTCTTTTATCTTATTGTTATCACTAGTAGCGTAGATTTATATTTACTTTAATAGCTAAAACCAACCAACCTCTCCAATATATGATTTACTTGATTTCCATAAAACAATAAAATACAAAAAGAATCTTCACTCAACCCTTAGAATTCTGTTAGACCATGATCAAGCCTTCCCAACCTATTCCTCGAGTGAACGATAATAACCCCCTAGTCTTGCCTATACTAATACTACAATGATTAGGTGCTCTGCCTAGGTAGTTGTGAAACTTTTTGTTGAAGTCTAATGACGACCGCATCATTAAGCTATTGGTCAGATTCAAGATCCAACAATGCGGCTTTATAGTTAGCGGGTTCACCGAAATCCCCAAAATCATGCTCCTCAGCATTGACGTATACACACATTCGATCTGGGGCACGGCGTGTCCTAGTGGACCTATAAATGTGATTGAATTCACTTTGAGGTTCATCAATTTCTTGATCGTCCTTTTCATAATCTAAGCTAGTGTTTAAAGAAGGGTGTGTATCTTCTTCTTGAATAATTTCAAGATCTTATAGACTCCTACTTGCTTCATGATCTATCAGCATTTCGGGTAACAAAGACTTTGTTCTCGGGTGGGTAGTTGAAAGAATATCCTATTGTTTCCTTTAGGTATCCTACAAAGATATACTTAAAAGCTCTGGGTTCTAGTTTGTCAGGTTTAGTAAGTGTATCACGCTTAACAAGTGCCTCACAACCCCTGACTTTTAAGGAAGACATCTTAGGGGCTTGCCCATGCCATACTTCGTATGGTGTCTTATCAACCTTCGTAGTTGGAACCATGTTGACAATGCGTGAAGCACACTCAAGGGAATAATCCCAAAAGGACTTTGGTAGAGTAGTTTGACTCATCATGGATCAAACCATGTCTAGTAGTGTTTGATTTCTCCTCTACGCCACATTATGTTGTAGCGTGTAAGGTGGAGTTCTAAGGGAAATAATCCCATGCTTCTTTAGATGATCTAAAAAATCTTAACTCATATATTCACCCCCATGATCTGCCGGGAGGACTATTTCCTTTAATGTATAACTTGTATGGGTTGCCATATTATCTGTCCTCAGGTAGGGATGAAATGTGCGGATTTGGTGAGCCGCCACGCTCCCGCACGCACTTCTGCTCAACAACGTGTGTGTCATGTCAGTTTGAGGTTTAGGTTGTTTGTGATGAAATCCATAGTTTATTGTCTCCCACTTCTCACATAGGAATTCCTCTGCGCCCCCCCCCCCGCCCGCTCCTACATCGTCTAAGCGGATGGCTTTGACATTCTGCTTTCTACTCTAAAGCATGTAAAACAATGCCAAAATATCAAACGTGATTGCCTTCATATTAGGACACTAATAGAGTTTCTTTAGATCCTGTTACATCTTGTCAGAACATGGCGTGAATGGATCTACTTCGATTTATAGGACTCATGCCGGATTTTAAGTTCTCGATTACAAATGAGTGGTAACCAACTTGATTCTTGATTACATCGGGTTCCATCTGCGACGTATTTTAAATGATTTGTCCTTCCTCGTAAGTTTCTCTAGCCTTGATGTTTCTTCTTTGGACGTGCTTCAGTTGAGCTTGAGAATTTTTATTTGAGGGTAAGTTTGAGCTCATCGAACGTAACATGAATTGTTTCAGTAATTATCCGGGTCCTTCTGCTGTAGATTCTGAACGCTTTCTTTGCAGGCGCGTAACCAACGAAAATCCCAATGTCTGCTTTTGCATCAAATTTACCCAGATCCTCATTGTCACTGGTAGGATAGCAAAGTGAACCAAAGACATAAAAGAATGATAAGTCCGGTTTCTTGTCTTGCATAAGCTCGTATGGAGTTTTGTTGTATCGAAGGCGTATTCATAAGAACGGTTTTTTGGTGTAAACAAGCTGTATTGATAGCGTCGGTCCCAGAGAAATAAATAGATTTAGAAAATATCTAAGCATAGTTCGAGGCAGCTTCAAAAAAGTTTTATTGCGCCCTTTCAAATAACGTTCTGCAGAGGACGTCTGACGCCAGTAACGCTTCGGCCCCTCTGATGCGTGATATTGCCACATTTTCATAGCATTCACGAAGTGTTTTGATTGATAATTCTGGTGTCACACCTCGCGTATATGTTCGAGACACTATTCTGGACTGTGGGCTTCGGCTCTCACGAACTTGACTTGCTGTTTATTAATTGATGATGGCAGCATAGGAGCTTCATCTTTTGTCTTCAAAAATCTGACTCCAAAGTAAATCTTGATAATCTCTATCACTTATCACTAAGATATTCCTTTACACGTTCTAATTACTAGCCAACACGCCTCGGGCAAACAAATACTTAGCAAAAGATATAGTTTTCTCTTGGTTAGTGCTTCATATTTGGTGTTGATGACGTGGATTTTTGGGCTTTTCCCTAATGCCACATTGTGAAACACAATGGATCTTTCTGAAATTTAAGCCTAAGAATTCCTCGTGCAAGGCCGTCTTTAGCTAGCTTGTTCAAAGTACCGAAGTTAAGATGAGATAATCGACAGTGCCATAACCAGCTCTTAGTCTTTGACGCTTTAGATAGAAGACAGATCAGAGATGATTTAAGCATGTCATCAAGAGAAATTGTGTACAAATTTGATGTCTCGGGACCATGAATGTTAGATCATCACTTCTAAATTGCGGAATAAAAGCAGTGTTTTTCCGAAATGCAACTTCAAGATCCGCATCACAAAATTGGCCAACAAAAAATAAGTTATGTCTAAGTCCCTCAACGTAGTATACCTTTAAGATAATAACGTTTCCTAGCTGATAGTCACCATACCCCATAATCCTTGCAATCTGGTCATTCCCGAATCTAACAGTACCCAGAAATTTACTGACAAAGTTCATGAGCTGAGAGCGATTCCCTGTTATGTGTTTTCGAAAGCGAAGTACCCAAATACTAGAGTACAATCTAGACAACCTGTCATGACAAGAGAAGAAGACGATGGAATATCTATTGCAGTGGATCCCCAAATTTGATTGGGTTCCGAGTGGTTAGCATTCTTAGATTCTACAATCTTAGCTATTTTACTCGAACCTATGTTTTTACCATTTTTGGGTTTCCTGCTATAGACTTTTATCTCTGGTTTTTGTATTTCATCTGAGTGGGAAGTGGTTTGCTTAGGAGGCACTACGTTAGTTGAGGTGATCCTAGTTAAAGGGCACGAGTTACCAACTATAGTGAAGATTCTGCTTGTTGGTTTCCACTTAAATCCTACATCAGTGAATACATGACCCGTAGGTTTCCAAATATTTTGTCTTTTATGTTTCTTAGCAGATTTAGTACGGTTATTCCCATTTTGCACAAGATCAAGAAGACATTTATCATGAACACCATCAAACATTGATTTATTACAAGTAGCACAGAGAATTTCAGAATTCGCTTTTGACAGTGAATGCTTAACATCAACATCACAAACAGGCTTAACAACACGATTCACTTTATTCACTTTCCTAGGTTGGGCTTCTACTTTATTCTTCTTGTTCCTACTTGGTGTTTGCAAGATCCTATCATTCTTTTTATTGCCTGGAGGCTTTGATCCGTAATTACTAGTAGAACACTTCACTCCTGTAGAAGACAACATAGGTGTGTTAGAATTTGATGTATTAGAAGACTCTACCTGTTTAATGTTGCTTGAGGATGTGAGAGGTTCAACAAACCTAACTTTCTTGACATTGTTCATGGGTTTGACAGTAACCTTCTTAGCACTAGGTATTATCGCATTAGGGCACGTATCTTGAACATATACAAGCAACTCCTGAATTCTTGTGGCATACTTACAGGCAAAGTCTAACTCGCTATCTAAAGGTTGTTTCGCCTTAGCTTGTTTGACTATTTCCTGAAGAATATTAGCTTGTTCTTGTGTGTTCCTAAGATAGTCTATGTGAACTTCCCTATTTTGCAATAACCTAGGAGGCAACGGTTTAAAAAGTCAAGCTTGCAACATGCTGGAAGCAAATAGTCGTGGCAGAAGGTGTGTTACAACCATTCAGAATTTCGTTCCTTTTAATTTTTGTAAATCGTTTTTCAATGATGTTATCATAAAACCTTGTCTTGAATTTGAGCTTTTAAATCCTCATTTTCCACAGATTTTAAGTTCAGTTTGTTAATTAAAGAGTCACTTTGTTCTTTATGACAAACACGTGTCTGTTTGATTGTGTCTAAAATCTGTTCTTTAAAAACTTGTTTCACATGATTAATTTCATTACAAAGACGTTCGTTCTCAGAAATTAATTTTGCCACACTATTTTCCAATTCTTTATTTATGGTCTCTAGTTCACATTTATCATGATTAACATTCTCTTCCTTAGTATTCTTACTCAAAGATTTGATGGTACCCTTCAACTTACAAATGTTCGTGTCTTTATCTTGTAGCCGAGCTTTCAAATCATTGATTTCAAAATATTCTTGATTTCAACTGCATTTTGTTTAACGCAAATTTCATCGTTTTGGTAAAATTCTTGTTTTTATTGCATTGACACTTCTGAGAGAATTACATGTTGTTCAAGTTGTGAGTGATTTTTCAAAAGTTCATTATATGCTTGTTTTGATTTGGAAAGCTCAGCATCAAGATTCAAACACTTTTCACACGAATCATACTTTTTCATTTCCATATTTACAGAATCATTATTCAAAGACATAGAACTTATCACAGTTAACAAAACATCTTTAGACATGATTTTTTGTAAGAGTCGATCCATTTTTACAAAAGATATTTCTGTTCTTAGCAATTTCCATAACATTGTTTAATCAAATGAAGGTGGTTGATACAACCTGCTGTCCATTTTGGTCAAAACAATCGTTTGTTACTTCGTTATTTCATTTAGAAGATTCTTTATCAAACACATTGAATATGTCTTTTTAAAGATTTTAGAAATGGAATGTTTCTTTGTTAAATACAGTTTTAGTATGCTTAAACCCCACTTACCTTCTTCAAGAGCCTTAGGTGTTGTCCTCTTTCTTTACCAATGAGTCTAACTGTGGTGAGGTGGTATTGAGCTTTTAAGGCTTGCATTTCACCTCAAACGGCCTTAGTGTTTTTCACTTGGAACTCGCTATGACAAGTGGTGTGTAAGAAGATTCAATGGAAGGATTAAGTATATGAAACCAAAAGGCTTGTTTAGCCGATAACTCTTGTTGTGGAGAAAAACGTTTTTCAAAATCATCAGTTAAGCTTTTTAATTTTTCATAATCGATAGGTTTGTGAGAAATTTTCTTTGCAATAACTTCAGGATCTTTTGCTTTTTCAGACATTTTTGATCGACTCTCTTCTTCCAAAATCAATGTTTCTTCATCATCAATCATAGGCATAGCAACATATGTATTAGACAAAACAACACCATCATCAAGGCTGGTTTTAGCTGTTGAGCTTTCTTAAGATAAAACAGATTTTGATAACCTAGAGCTTGTTTATGTGTATTGTCATAAAATGCTTGTGGCTTAGTTAACATGTGCACTGTCTGAGCAGATTGACCCACTTTACAAATGATATTATCAAGTTCCTTAATCTTTTTTTCCAAATCAATTTCATTTTCCATATATTTATTTTCCTTTTCTTTGGATTCATTTTTGAAAACTGAAAAAGTTTTGAATAAAGATTCCTTTTCTTTGATTTGTTTAGAAAGATTTTGCTCAAGTGAGTCAATTTGTTCTTTGAGTGCAAGTTTCTCTCTAATCATATCATCCATTTGAGAATCAATCATTTTTTCACGACTGCTTAAATCAATATTAAGACGTTGTTCAAAAGTCTTGACCCTTTCCTTATATCTCTCTAACTCAGCGGTTATTGATTCATTATTCTGTTCCTTATTAGCCTTTTCCTAATTATTTACATGATTAATCATTTGTTCGGACATTTGTTCAATCACAGACAAAATCATTGAATCTTGTTGTGCCTGCAAATTAGTATCTTGAACAGTTGCCTGTTGTGTTTCTTGCAAATATTGAGAATATGGAATGATATTGCTATCACTAGATATCTCATTATCTGTAAAATCCATAACTGGTGTTTGTTCAAAATCCTGCAATGCATGCACACTTTGATTATCCATATCATTCAGATAGGTTTCAGAATTAGGTACCTCTGAGATAATGTCAGAACCATAGTTGGAAATGTTGGCCATAAGAATCGCTTGTGCAGTCGAGAGATCATCACAGTCTGAATCATACGTATCGAGATCCTCAGTCTGGAAAGCAGCATTGTGAGGGATGATTGTCTGAGCTTTATCTATCGGATTCTGGATCTGCAAGAAATGTGAGTTGCTCCTCATCCAATATTTGTCCAGCTTCTGAGCTTCTGCTAACATTGCTTTTCATTCTACCATGCAAGCATTTAGGTCGTTTTGCATATATTCATTTCAATCCACATTCATAACCAATTCCTATTACTCCATCCCCACACTATATTAACAATATAAAAACCCTTTACCTAGAATAAATTAATACACCTAATTCCCTCCAACAAAACCCAATAACCCATACAAGAATCCTTAACCCCATCCACATTATAATATTCAATTAAAAATTCAAATTTCTAAATCTATCAAAATTACTCTTTCCCAAACCATCATCACCAATAACTCCCTCCCAATCAAAAATTCTCATCACATTAACCTCACATTATACCAACCCTTCACCACCACATCTAAACCACCATTTTTAATACCACCTAATATACTGTATCTTATTATATAACCTCCCCAATTATTACCAACAATATTCCCCTTATATTAAATAATCAACCAAATATCATCCCCATACAAACACATTTCGCTATATCATTCGATGTCACCGCATGCTATGTGTCATACGACGCAAAACACAAAATATCCCATGTTCATGCTACTATCCTTAGAAAGACTATAGCTCATGTGTGTGTTTATCACACGATATCTCCACCCATCCTAAAACTCCACCCAGAGACGCATCATCGCTCGCGTGTGTGTGTGTGTGTGTGTGTGTGTCCACAACCCATCCGATATGCTAGCTATATCCCTTCCCCATCCTCATAATCCTCCATAAGAGAGCGAGAGATATCCCACACACGCATCACAAAGAAGAGACCTCCTCCAATTATTCTAACCCCCCTATATCTCTAAACATACACTCTCATCAATCCATCCTACCACTTCACACTCCCACCCCCCCACTCTCACCCTAATCCTCTCACACACATCACATAACTCATAATAAGATAGAACAACCAAAACTCTACACACGATATCTACCACTACCCCCTCCAATCTCCTTCTAAAAAACAACACCTTTAGAGCGCAAGATATAATCCCCCCACTCCCCGCCTCACCATTAGCTATATATCCCTCTCTCTACCCCTCTCACACAAGAGATAAATACATACCTCACCCTCCCCCCAGCCCCCCTAATGAATAATATATCATCCTCATAGTCTGCATATAGCCACGTCGCACTCCATCATATGATGTTCACCTACTCATACTTCGCAACATAGCATACAACTCCTTTTAATTTCTAGACAAATATAATAACAATTTACTAATCTACATCATATCTCACCCATCACTCACTCCACTCTCTCTTAGACACGTTGTGTCTCTCTCTCGCTGTTGTAACGTCCATACGACTCTCCAAATTTCTCCTCCCCATGACCCCACAATCACCTTTCATAGAGACGCCACCTGATATTGTCACTCCTCTAACTCCTCACGCCCCGCCTAGAGCAAAACAGATAATAACCCACCTCCCCCTGTGACTCTCATCACTCCCCCTCTTCCCCCACCCCCCTGTGTACCTTCCATTAATATATGCCTCACGACCCTCTCTAATAAAAAAATATAGACTTATAGCGATCATCTATCTATAGATATAGAACTACCTCCTATATATACTCTCCTATTAAAAAGAGACAAACACGTGTGTATGTCCTGATAGTGTGATCGCAAGATATGTAGACATATCATAATTACCCCCCCAGCACCTACTCACTAAGATAGATAGAGATATGTGACATAGTGAGAACACATACCCCCCCCCCCCCCCCCTCCCTGTGTGTTTTATTTCATCTCGCGAGCGCTCAAGAAAACCACAGAATACATGATTCTATTAGACCGCGTCGAGAGAGAGATAACAGCCCCCCCCCGCGAGAGAGAGTAAAGTGTCGGCCCTCTGATCTCCCTGTGATTTGTGTAAGAGAGAGAGTTTTTTGTAATATACGGATTTGTTACTAATTCTTGATAAGAAACCAGGGAATTTCGCCTCGAGCATTCACGTGATGTGTGTGTGACAAATCAAAGAACAACCGTATAATTCAGCTATCAAACGTGTTATAGAAGTGTATAGATACTCTGTTAAAGATCTGTGGTGTGTGTATAATTCACCCCAGAAAAAGATTAATCAAACATCCACTGGACCAGATGATAGTATAAATCGTCCGACCAAATGAGAGTGTTTATAAAGTCAGCCTGACCAATTGGTTGTATAAATCGCTCCTGACCAAATTGGATGTATAAATAGTCCCTGACCAAAATTGGATGTATAAAATTGCCTGACCATAATGACGATGTAAGAAATTCGATGGACCAATTGGATAGTAATAAATCGTGCTCTGGAAGTATATGACTTGGAATGTATAAATCGCCTGACCAAATTAGATGTATAAATCGCCTGACCAAATGAGTGTATAAATCGCCTGACCAAATGAGTGTATAAATCGCCTGACCAAATGAGTGTATAGATCACCTGACCAAATTGATTGTATAGATCACCTGACCAAGAAAAACTTCAAAACTCAAAATCCAAAACAGATAGAGAGATAAAGAATCACGTTTTGGTTTTTACTCCGATTTTCTTGTAATTCTTTCCTATCTAAGACTAATAGACATTAAAACACAAACTTTATCAGTTTTTGACACAAAAATTAAACTAATCAAGATTCTTTGGAGAGACTCAAACCTCTTTTTAACCAAAAGAACAAAAAGGTTGATAATTTTTTATGGTTTTTGGAAAGATTTTTCTTGTACTTTTAGTCCTATAACTACGATAATGTAAGTGCAAGGAACAGGTAGAAAGCCTTTTATGGCTTTAATACCTCATAGATGTTACATGAAAACCCTTATTGAATGGTTGTCAAACACTATTCCGCCTAAAATGAGCCCCGTAAGACAACGAAACTCACTAAACCTTCACTAAGACACCCTTGGGCTCTATTGCGTTACCAATTGTAGAATATCTTAGCACAAGGTATGATTGATTCACTTAGAGATTAGCGGAGAGAGAAGAGATGGTTGGATGTACATCTTAGGAGAGAGAATAGAAAAATGATAATGATGTAGTTAGTGAAATGTGACTCAATTAACCTTGCATACTGCTGTATGAACACCAACACCCTCTCCATGTGTGGAGAGGGTTTATATATCCCTTACAATGGCCGGCTAGGGCCTTTAGTGGGCTTATCCATGGGCCTTTAGCCCGGTTAGCTTTCTAACTTAAACTTATAACTTACTACGAGCTACGACTAACTATATTGGTAGTGACCGACACATTTTTATATTTCTAACAAAATGACAAACTAAAACTCTAAAAACTTAAAATGCAAGTTTCTAAACTAAAATGCATTAATCTATTTTTTAAAACACAGAAATTATTTTTTTGAATTTTTAAACTATTTAAAACTATTTTTAAATCTTAAATAATTACTCAAAATTTATTAAAAAAACACTAAACTTAATCCTAAAATTTTGAGAAAACTACTAAAAATACTAGACACTATTCTTGAAGTTTACAAAGAAAAACGAGACAAAAAGCTAAAGCCAATAAGCTGTGAAAATTTAAATAAGCAAATTAACCTAAAACTAAACTTAGTAAAAGAATTAAATTGTGAAAGGCTATAATGAAAAAGACCCAAGGGCAAACTGGTAAGGCATGTGTGTTGTGTGAGGGAGGTCACAGGTTCGAGTCCTGTGACCTACCTTTTTGTAAAAATATTTTTTATTTTTCTTTTAAAACAGTTAAATAATAAGCTAAAATAAGCAAATTTAACAAATGACTTATTACCATATCTTATTAATAAGCTAGGAAAAAGCACAAATAAAAGGGAAGCTACTAGTTAAAACTGTTATGATATTAAACTAGGACTTTTTAGACTTAATTAGCACTATTAAGACCAATAAGCTAATATGAAGACTAATAAGCTAAGAACAGACCTACACTTAGACTAAATAAGCACTAGGGGCTAAAGATAAGCAAAGAGAATAAGCTGAAAACACTTAAATGCATTAGGACAGTGGACACAAAAGGACTTTTAAAAGATTTTGACCAAAGTTTTAAGCTAAATTATGAACTAATAAGCAATAAATATAAGCTACAAACTGAAAACAGATAAAGAACTAGACTCAAATGACTAAAATAAGCAGGAATTAAGCACTTAAGCAAAGGAAATGAACTAGAAAAGGTAAAATGAAACTGACAGTTACACTACTTATTTTTGGCTTTTTGATATTAAAGGACTCTTTTGCAACTTAAATTTAAAGACTCAAAATTGATTTTAATTACTTGAAATAGATGTAATCCCTACTACAATAAGCTAAAAATAAGCAAAATAAATAAAAGAATAGCCAGGGTGTGACCACAAATGATCTGCATATCTAGACTCTTAAGCTTAATTCTACTTAACTGATTTTGTTTAAAAACACTGAAAAGGCTTTACCAAAGTTAAATGATTAAACACAGATGCATCATGATGCATTAGAAACTCATTTTAAGCACAAAAATAACTCCTCAAACAGATTTTCAAAGATTTCAACAATTAAGCAATTTAAAACTCTTATAAACTAGCAGACCTTAGATTTAGCTAAACTAAACTAGAAAACTAACCAAAACTTGATCCTAGCTTTTTAAAACTACCATTCAGACCTTATTTGAGCTTATTAAAATCAGTATGATAACCACAAATAGCTTGCACTACCTTTTACCATATTTGAAATCCTTATCCCAAACACCCCTTTAAATTTTGAAAGTCTATTTTTAAACTACAACAGACTTAATTAAGCATTGAAAATGCTAAATCATATTAAGAAACAACAATTATAAGGGCTAATAAGCAATTACCTTTTAGAAATAAGCATTATTTAATAAGCTAGACTAATAAGCTATAATGACTCCTTAATGAGCAATTTTATTAAAATTCTAATGAAACTACTTCTAAGCTACAAACTAACATATTAAGCTAACATTTAGACAGAATAAGCACACTTAAACTAAAATAAGCACACAATAAGCAGCTAAAATAGAAAAGAAGCTAAAATAGAAAAATAATACTCACTTGGTCCTTTGCTCAAAACAAGGACTAAAAATGCTCTTAAGAGCTTATCTACAAGCTCCAACTTGTTGAAAACAAGCTGGTATAGTCCCATAAGCCCATCCATTTTTGGCTTATCATCCACATAGCTTAAACTGACTTTTTGAGGTAATTTGAGGAAAATGCTTATTTAATTAAGTTTCGGACTCGCACGTCTCTCGCATACTCACAGCCGCTCGCTTAAAGAGTGTGTGAAGAGCTTATTTAGCTTATAGGTTATTTCCTATACCATGTTAATACCAATTTTGATAAAACCACTTAAACACTTAATGTGTGTGTTAATAAATATATAAAAAGCATCTCTCTGAATTTTTATTAATGAAAGAGAGATTACAAGCTTTAAAAGGATAAGCTCAAACCATCTTCGTTACAAAATCTCAATAAGCTGTTGAATTAAACGATTACAATAAGCCAGAAATACTTAATAAGCTAATCTAAAAAAAAATAAGCTAAAAACATTAAAGAGTAAAAACTAAACTAAATTTCCTAATTGATACAAATGGAGGGGAGCGTGTTGATTTATATAGGGTAAGAAGGGGTGAAAATATAAATTGAGTCCAATCATTAGTGCCTTGAGTAGCCAATCATTGCTCGTTGTGTGTACAACCTCGGATCATCGAAAAATAAAAGTCTGATCCACCGCTTAAAATGATCCACGTGTCTATTGCACAGCTTCATCATTACGCAACAAATTTTGACCCTTTGATTATCTTCTTTTGCACGCACAACTGAATTGAAAATGAGATATTACAAAACCCTTGCCACGTGGCGAATTGTAATTGGCCGAATAAAAAATTGAGTGGGAAGTCACGTGAGCAGTTGGGGATTAATTCCTGGGCACGTGCCCTGTCGTCACTTCCATCATTTAACAAAAATTGATATTGGGCCTTCAATGGAATTTATTTATTTATTGGGCTAATTAACAATGGCTGGCCCGACCCATTTAAATGGGTTACAGGCTGGTCCAATAAAATCCGAGGGCACCGTTGGACTTGTTTTCTCACGCTCTTTCCAATGGCATGCTCGGGGAATTTTCACGACTTTGTCTTGATCTTGATTTTTAAGCACTCTTGATCGAAACGAACCCGTAAGTACCCGTTTTTGCAATGTTTTCAATCAGTTTTACCTGCAAGACATAAAAACACCAAACAAACATATTTGCAATATAATTAAGCATAATTTAGTATTTTTAGTCTGATTAATTATGTTTTCCGGGGTAAAAAGGATCTGTGTTTTAGCACACATCAAACTCCCTCACACTAAGCCATTGTTGGTCCCACACGCAATGTTTATAAAACACGCTCGAAAATAAATAATTAAATCCCCCTTTAAATTATGACCCCTCACAATCAAACAAGAACATAAAAGATCCATCAAAGGGTTCAAAAATCATTTATTTCACAAGCGCCCCCGTTTTAACCACATATTTAATAATAATAAAAACTAAGACAAATTTTTTTATAAAATTCATTTAAAAGGCCTAAAAAACGAGATTTCGTCATCCTTGATTTTCACAATCCCAAAACCAAGCTTAAAACAAAATCACAGCCAAATATAAGATTAGATGCTAACACTACTCATAAATGCTAATTGTGTATGCATTAGCCACTTTTCGCTCCCTTATTCCTAATTCCTCTAAGTATTTTATTCGATGACGTGAAATGAGTTCACTTATTTAAGTAGATTATAGTCTTATTATCATAAAGGTGCCCGGTTTAGACCACAATTAGTTTGAAATCCTTTCCTAAAGAGACGATATGGCGAGAATAAGGTCCACATTAAGGTTCTAATTTTGCATGATTTAGGGGTTATCCTTTTTATTTCATCCGAAACAACTCAACTACGAGTCCAGAGACGGAGGCTTTATTTAGATAACCCCGGAGTCGAAATTTGGCTTTATTATTATTATTATTATTGCAACATTATTATCCCCCGGTCCTTTAAACAACTGCCACATCGGTATGCGAGCCGACCATGGTCCAGGAGTCTTATTTCGACCAGGAGATCCTCGACCTTTTTGAAGGCTGCAACATCGGGAGCGAACCGACCAGATGCAGCAAACTTTTATCAGTCTCGGATTTATTATTCTTACTATGGGCCTTCTTTTGAAGACTGCCACATCGGCAGCGAACCGACCAGAGACAGTAAACTTTTATCAGCCCACAGTTCTTATTATTATTATTATTACCTCCACCCTTTAAACGACTGTCACATCGGTATGCGAGCCGACCATGATCCAGAAGTCTTATTTCGGCTTCGGTTTATTTTATTATTATTATTATTATAGCCAAATTTCAAGTCCTGTGGTCTTTTAACTACCTAGACAACGGTAGCGAGCCGTCAAGAATCGGTAGCCTATTTCCTCACAACACTGACAAAACCTCGATGTGTACCTTACTTTCACCAGAAGGAATCTCTACGAAGGGATCTAAACTAAGAATCGCAAAAACCAAAGCAACTTTATTTATTAACAATTATATAACGTTTATTAAGCTGATGGGAGCAAAAAGCCACAATTAACCTCTATGAGCTCTAAAGAGATCCAACTACTCCACGCTTAGCATCTAACTTATATTTAACTCTATAATTTTTCGTTCTTTATAAAATTTTAAAGTTAAGCAAACGCTTAGTCTCGAAAGCTAAGGGGAAAGCTAGAGTGCAAAACTCAGTCAAGTCAAAAGCTACCCAGTTCTACGAACAAAACAAGCCCAATATTGCAATGCTTCTGACATACGAACGATTTTATAAAAAATGTTGAAGTCTAATAGAAAAAGATTTTTTTTACAAAACGTACCTTCCAAATAAGTAAAAAAATACTATACTCGCCCAAACGACAAGTACTAATTCAAATTCCGTGATTGTAAAAAAAATGCTCAGTTAAATAAAATAATGTGTTGCATACAAGTCAGCCCCGCCACAACGCGCGGACACATTCTCACTAAATATTCATTCGAAATTGATTCGCAAAAAATTATGCCCCGCCGCAACGCGCGGGTGTTATACTCATTCTTGGTGTAAAACACTGCCGTTTTGACAGTGGGCTACATGGGGTTTATTTGGGCTCCCACTTTGGGCCGGCCCACTTTTTTTAAAAATTTCCTTGGCACTAATTCGGGTGGGAAATATTACAAAAGTACCGATTTATTTAGATAAAAAAAATACTTACGAAGATATCTTCGATACCTAATAACTTTAAAATAATCGACAGGGTCACAAACTTACAACTCTAGATTTCATTAACCGGTGGCATAGGCCATATACCGAAAAAATAAACTCGCACAAAATACAATAAAAAAAAGCCATGCAGTAACCCGTGATTATCAAAAAAGTAGAATACACTCCAAAACATATATAATAAATTCATAAAACACGAACGTACAAGATAGACGAGATCTGAATGATATGTAGTAAAAATATTAGACGGAACCATCACCGGCGATCTCATCCTCCGGCGGGTTCAAACGCCTTTTTCATTCCTGATCTTTTCTTTCCTCCTTTTTCTAATCGTTCCTCAATTCTTTGTCGATGTCCTTTCGCTGCATAAAAACTCGTAATTGGATGTTCATTTGATTGTTAACAATCAGATTCGAGTGTCATTTACAATTTTTTATGTGGCTCGACGATCTTCGGAAAGAAGCGATTAGCCTTAAAGGAGTGTAATCCATTTTCTCTTTGATTTCTGATCAATTTCTTTCAGATCCCCAATTAAAAAAAAATCAATTTATTTTTGAGGTCCCTTCAATCCAAATTATTTGTGTTCGTTTCGTCATGGGTTTCGATGAATGGCAGGAGGTGTCGAGGAGAGGCTATAAGAAGAGTTCTAAACAAGACGATGTAGCTAGAATCTCGACTTCGATATATGTTACTAATTTCCCTATCTCATTTACTGCGAAGGATTTATACCATACCTGTAAGCAATACGGCCATGTGGTTGACTCATTTATTCCTGTGAAGAAAGCAAAGGATGGTAAGAGATTTGGTTTCGTGAAATTTATCAATGTTTTTAATGTGGAGAGACTTGTGAACAACTTGTGTACAATTTGGATTGGTCGTTTGAAATTACACGCAAATGTTGCAAGATTTAGTCGAGAAAGTAAGAAGGACAGTAATCTCTCGGAGCAGAGGACGAATGAAATGTGTAATAGCAAGGTTCAGGAGGGCAACAAAGGAGTCAAGGATTCGGGTGTTGGTAAATCTTATGTTAACGTGGTGCAGGGCAATGTCTTGAAAGGTGATAGCGGTAATTCTCCCGCCATTGTGCTTGATGACGATTGTGGTAATGACGTTGATCTTTCGAGGCATGTATTTGGTAAGGTCAAAGATTTCAATTCTATTAATAATTTGAAGTTGATTCTCGCTAAGGAGGGTTTTGAGGAGGTGAATCTCTCATACATGGGTGGGTTATGGGTGATGATTGAATTACATAATGTGGAGTCACAGAAAGACTTGTTATCACACCCTGGTGTCAGGTCATGGTTCCAAGATTTAGTGGCTGCGTACGCTGATTTCTTTAGCAAAGAACGTATTGTGTGGGTCGATGTCGAAGGGATTCCACTAAATGCTTGGTCTTCCAACACGTTTTCAAGAATTGGTAATAAATGGGGAGAGGTCATGGATATTGAAGAATCAACGGGGTCATCTTTCTCGCGCAAGCGGTTATGTATCAAAACTAGTCTGCCGAACAACATATTGGAATCGTTTAAGGTCATCTTTAAAAGAAAAATATTTATGGCTCGTGCCAAGGAGCTGTTCACGTGGTCCCCTTGTTTTTCTGAATTCAAGGTGAATGACTACTCGTCGGACGAGGAACCTCAGGTTGGGGATAATATTAAACCGGTTATGCAAATGAATGTTGTGGAGGAAGTAGCTAGTGATAGTGATGAGGAGGTGGTTTCTGAATCTCTCTTTGAAGCTGGACCAACCTTGAATTGTAATAATAATGACGGTGACGGTATCGTACAAGACGAGGTACAGAAATCTGATGATCCGTTTGGAGTTTATGACATTCTTAATAAGCCTTTTGTCAAAAACGTTGTTCCGGATCCATCTTTGTCACACCCTCCAGGATTTACACCAGTTCAGTCTTCTTCGGATAGTCCTTTGGTTGAGAAGTCTCGGGCAAGGGAGATGTCTCCCAAAATTCAGAATGCCGATTCTAGGGCTAACGTTTCTAATGTTAATGGACTTAATGTCAGTGAATCTATAAATGAATTTTCTTCCAATATCCCATCTCGCAAAACCTCTAAAGGAGGTTCAATGCTAGATGTTTTGGATGATATTATTAAAGTCGGTAAATCATTGGGATATGTGATGGAAGGTTGCTCCAAAGATTTCGAACACATCATCAATTTACAAGGAGTTGGTGAGGGTTTTAAATGAAGATCCTTTCTCTCAATGTTCAAGGTCTGGGCCACAAGACCAAAAAAGAGTGGATCAAGGAGCTTAATTTCAAACATAGGAGTAATTTTTTAGCTATTCAGGAGACGAAGATGGATTGCATCTCTGATATGGATGTTAAGTTTATGTGGGGTAACTCAAATTTCCAATACATTACTAGTGATTCAGTTGGGAACTCGGGAGGTCTGCTATGTGTTTGGGAACAATCCATTTTCAAGAAGTCTGGGGCTTCGGTCTCGGATAACTTCATTGCTTTGTACGGGACTTGGCTTCCTACAAGTACTAAGATTCTCATTATTGTGATTTATGCCCCTCAAGCTTATACTTGCAAACGTATTTTGTGGGAGTATATTTCTAGTTTGATTAACCGTTGGGATGGTGAGACTATTGTGTTGGGGGATTTCAATGCTGTTCGTACCAAAGATGAACGATTTGGATCAGTTTTTAATTCGACTTGTGCACGTAATTTCAATCAGTTTATCTCTTCTTCTGGCCTTATTGATGTCAAAATGGATGGATACTCTTTTACGTGGTCTCTTCCGTCTGCCTCGAAAATGAGTAAGTTGGATCGGTTTTTGGTATCTAATGGCATTCTGTCGATTTTTCCTTCCATTTCATCTGTTTGTCTAAACCGCCATTTATCTGATCACAGACCGATTATTCTTAAAGAAATCTCTTCTGATTATGGTCCGACACCTTTTCGTATGTATCACTCTTGGTTTTCATATGAGGGTTTCGATGCGATGGTGTCTCAAGCTTGGAATTCTTTTGATTACAATGACTCCAATAAACTTATCTGTTTTAAGAGGAAGTTACAGGATCTGAAGAAAATTATTCGTGCCTGGATCAATAATCAGATTTCGTTGAAAAAAGGGATTAAAACTTCATTATTGAATAAGTTGGCCGATATTGATAAAGTGCTAGATAGTGGCGTTAAATCTGATGAGATTCTTTTGAGTCGTTTGGAGGTATCTCGGAGACTTTTTAACCTTAATCAGTCAGATTTCAAAGACGCGGCGCAACAGGCCAAAGTTAAGTGGGCTATCGAGGGGGATGAAAACTCTAAATTTTTTCATGGGGTCATAAACAAAAAACGTGCTCAGCTTGCTGTTCGGGGAGTGTTTAACAATGGGACATGGTGTACAGACCCGAATCTGGTTAAAGAGTCGTTTCTCTCTCATTTTGCTTCGCGTTTTAAGCAGCCTGTTTCATCCCGGTTTAAGCTTAATATCCCGTTTATTAATCGTCTTACTACTGACCAAAGTGTTGATTTGGATTGTGCCATTACTTCGGATGAGATTAAAGCTGCTGTCTGGGATTGTGGCGAAAACAAATCCCCTGGTCCCGATGGATTTACCTTTGAGTTTTTTAGACATTTTTGGGATCTCATTGGTTTGGATTTATGTGCAGCGGTCCAACATTTTTTTGAGAAAGGGTCGTTTCCGAGGGGATGTAATTCTTCGTTCATAGCTTTAATTCCTAAAGTGCCAGACGCCAAATTTGTTTCGGATTTCAGGCCAATTAGCTTAATAGGGAGCGTTTATAAAGTCATCACCAAGGTTCTTGCTAACCGTCTTGGTTTCGTTATTTCGGACTTAGTATCTAATACTCAATCAGCGTTCCTTAAGAATCGTCAAATTCTTGACGGTCCGTTCATTCTGAACGAGATAATTGCTTGGTGTAAACGGAAGAAGAAACAATCCTTAATTTTTAAAGTTGATTTCGCTAAGGCTTATGACTCAGTTAGATGGGATTTCCTGTTGGAAGTTCTTGAAGCGTTTGGTTTTGGTCCTAGATGGTGCTCTTGGATTCGTGGCATTTTCTCTTCTAACATGTCTTCGATTCTTGTCAACGGCAGTCCTACTAAAGAATTCCCAATCTCTTGTGGTCTCAAACAAGGAGATCCTTTGGCTCCTTTGCTTTTTATTTTGGTTATGGAGTCACTTCACTTGTCCGTATCTAGAGCGGTTAACGATGGTATCTTCAAAGGTCTTCAGCTTCATGACCAAGTGACATTATCTCATCTTTTTTACGCGGATGATGTTGTCTTTGTAGGGGAATGGTCTAATTTAAACTTGGCAAATCTAATTAAAATCCTCAAATGTTTTCATCTCGCTTCAGGGTTGAAGATCAATATTCAAAAGAGTCACTTGATGGGTGTAGGAGTCCCCGAGGAGATTGTTTCTCATGGCGCTTCTTCTATTGGTTGTGCGGTTTTACATACTCCTTTTAAATACTTAGGCGTGGTAGTTGGTGATCATATGATTCGTCATTCTGCTTGGTCTACTGTTATTCAGAAAGTGCAGTCTCGTTTATCTAGGTGGAAAGCTAATACTCTTTCCGTTGGTGGGAGACTCACCCTTTTAAAATCCGTTTTAGGTGCCGTGCCTTTGTTTACGATGTCTATCTATAAGGTCCCGATGGGTGTTCTTCAAGATCTTGAGAGGATCCGAAGTAAGTTTTTTATTGGTGCTAATCAGTCCGACAGAAAAATGTCTTGGGTTGCTTGGGATCAAGTTTTGGCTGCGAAAAAACGTGGGGGTCTTGGGATTTCAAGTTTCTATGCTCTTAACCGGGCTTTACTCCTTAAATGGGTCTGGCGGTTTATATCTCAAGATGGATCCTTATGGTACCATATCATTCGAGTCTTGTATGGTACCTCGATTGACAGACATGGATCTAGTTTTTCGTCCTGCTGGAGTTCCATCCTTCGGGAAGTCCGAGTTCTAGACGATAAAGGTTTTAACTTTTTTTCTCATTGTAAAATTCACGTGGGTAATGGTTATCAGACCAAGTTTTGGTTGGATTCTTGGATTTCGGATATGGCTTTGTGCGACCGTTTTCCTCGCATCTTTGCTTTAGAAACTGTCAAGGAAATCTCGGTAGCTGATAAGATGGAAGCTAGTTCTTTGTGTGCTTCTTTTTTTTCGTAGGCTGATCCGGGATGGGGATAGAAGAGAGTACATCAGTGGTTGGATATCCTTACACAGATTATTGATGTCGGTTACTTTTTATACCTCGTCGTCCGACAGGCAGAAGACTGTCGTGGTGATCTTATGGTGAAGGTACGGGTTTCGTGGTCAAAGATATTCGGTGAGGTTCTTGATGATATTTATCTCGCTGCTGTTGAAGTGTAGAAACGCGAGTGGGTTCCAGATATTTCCAATTAAAGTTAAAATGTGTTTGCTTGCGGCTCGGCCTAGATCAGGCTTCCTACTCGCCTTAATTTGAAGTAAAAGACGTATCTTGAACGAATTCTCATTGGGCTTGCAGCACGATTTGTTGATTCGGCTCAAGAGATGTTCACACCACTTTTATTTTTGTTGCACGATGCAAAAGAATCTTCGTCTTTGATTTGTCGATGGGTGGAGGCTCTCCCATGATCAGCGAAAAGGTGCTTCTTTTATACAGATTGGGGCTAAACGGGATAATATAGCTTGGTTTTACTTTGCACTCGGCATACGTCTAAGCTAAATCTTTATTGGAGGGTGTTTTCTTACAGCGTGGTGGTCTATTTGGTCTGATTAGCGTAATAGGCTCTAATTTTGATGAGTTCCTCCAAGGCGTTCAAAGGACTCGACGACATAGTCCGTCTTGTCTTTTATTTGGTGCACTAATCGTTGTTCAGGGTTTAGTCATCTAGTAGGAGTTTGGATCATGGAAAGAACCCTTATCTTCTCATATTCGTATGTTAATTTCGATGTAATGTTTCTAGCGCCTTGCTAGTTTTTAATAAAAAGTTGCCGTTCAAAAAAAAAAAATTATTTACGGAGTATTAGTTTTTCCAAAAAAGCTAAGTAACATTACAACGTAATGTTTGAATCAAACTTGTGTCTACGTAGACAATTGGGTTATCAAGATTAAACCTTTTTAATCTCTATGTGGCATGTAACTTGGACCAATCACATTCTATTAAATTTTCTCTTTCTTTTTTCCACTATCTATATTTGTTTGACACATATGGGTGTGGAATTTGTATGTGTAAAATGAGTGTGGATCTAGCATTTCTCTTACATGAGTTAAAATCAACATAGACCCATTATTTGTCATAGATCCAATGAATCAATCTCAACCATCTATTTTTTCATCAAAAATAAAAAAATCAACTTTCCACCTATTTTTTAAAAATAAAATATCTTACAAACGGTAAATCGTCATACGACAAAAAATACACCATCGCGACGAGTATTTTTTTAT
>BQNB010074704.1:2988-31702 GCA_026074375.1 Tanacetum coccineum | reverse complement strand
ACGTAAACGTTTTACGTAACTGACAAAAATAAAATATAAAAAGTTGATTACTACTTTCCTAAAAGTAGTATATGGCTTTCTTGACGAATACTTTAATTTGTTTGGTGTCCGTTTACATTAATCGTTGATTTTTAGTTTACGCGATTTAACCAGATACTTAATATTAAAAGCGAACGTGTACGAGAAAAAAAAAATTAACTCGTAAAATAGATGACGTCGAAAATGACCTGAAAATACGAAATGTTACACTCCTACACAATTTTAGGTCCAATTAATTAACTTTCCCCAACATCAACCCATATCACGGGTGATCTACACTTTTGCCCGTACAATGCCTCAAATGGTGCACATTTAACGCTCTTATGGTAATTATTGTTATAAGAAAACTCAACCAATGGAAGGTGAGTATCCCAACTGCCTCCAAAGTCCATAACATATGCTTTAAGCGTATCCTCTGAGGTCTGGATAGTACGCTCACTCTGACCATCAGTTTGAGGATGGTAAGCCATACTCATGTCTAGTCTCGTCCTCAACTCCTTATGTAGTGCTTGCCAAAATTGTGATGTGAATCGACCATCACGATCAGAAATAATTGACATAGGCACGTCGTGTCTCGCTACAATCTCATTGATGTAGATTCTTGCTAACCTCTCCATTTTGAAATCTTTACAAAATGGTAGAAAATGAGCAAACTTGGTCAATCTATCCACAATGACCCAAATCACATCATACCCACTACTGCTTTTAGGTAGCCTCGTAACTAGGTCCATAGTTATGTTCTCTCATTTCCACTCAGGAATTTTTGGTTGCTAAAGTAGTCCCGAGGGCTTCTGATGTTCTACCTTAATCTTAGAGCAAGTTAGGCACTTGCTAACGTATTCAGCAATGTCCTTCTTCATACCAGGCCACCAATACAAGTCTCTCAAATCAAAATACATTTTGTCCACACATGGGTGTACTAAATATTTAGAAGTGTGAGCTTCATCCATGATTAGCTCCCGTACACCTCCAACTGATGGGATCCAAATCTGATCAATAAAGTAAATTCCATCATCACCCCTTCTTTCAACCTGTACGTCCAACCCTCGTAGCCACTCTGCTAGAGCTTTGAGGTCCTTGGAAACTTTGCCTTGTGCCTCCATAATCTTAGCCTTGAGGCCAGACTGGATAGTCATACTCATAGCACGCACTCACCTAGGCTTGAGTCTTTCCTTTCTACTCAATACATCCGCCACAACATTTGCCTTTTCCGGATGGTAACGGATTTCACATTCATAATCACTGAGCAGGTCAATCCACCGCCTTTAATGCATATTCAGTTCCTTTTGATCAAAGATATACTGGAGACTCTTGTGGTCAGTGTAAATAACACTTTTCGTCCCATATAGATAATGTATCCAGATTTTAAGAGCAAACACTACTGCACCCAACTCCAAATAGTGGTTGGTATAATTCTTCTCGTGTACCTTTAGCTTTTTTGATGCATAAGCAATCACTTTGCCACGCTGCATCAGCACACACCTGAAACCTTGGTTGGACGCATCACAATAGACTACAACTTCATTTGGTCCATCATGGAGTGCTAACACAGGAGCATTACATGATTTTTCCTTCATAATGTGAAAGGCTTCTTCTTGCTTATCGCCCTACTCATATTTCTTATTCTTCTGAGTTAATAGGGTGGGAGTTTTGGCAATCTTGGAATAGTTTTTGATAAATCTTCTGTAGTAAGCCGCCAATCCTAAAAATAAACGGATCTCTGTTGGTGACTCAAGGGACTTCCAGTTCTTAACCGACCCAACTTTGCTAGGATCCACATGGATGCCATCTTTTTTGACCACGTGTCCTAGGAACTGGACTTCTTGAAACCAAAATTCACACTTTGAGAATTTGGCATACAACTTCTCTTTCTTGAGCAATTCTAGAATCGTCTTCAAATGGACTTCGTGTTCTTCCTTTGACTTCGAGTAGATCAGGAGGTCATCAATAAATACAATTACAAAGTATCCAAATATGATTTACAGACACGGTTCATAAGGTTTATAAATACTGCTGGCGTGTTCGTCAACCCAAACGGCATGACCGTGAACTCAAAATGTCCATAACGAGTTCTAAATGTGATTTCCGGTATGTCTGCTTCATGTACGCTTAACTAATGATAACTCGAACGAAGATCCATTTTAGAAAATTAACACGCGCCTTGCACCTGGTCAAACAGGTCATCAATTCTGGAGAGTGGATAACGGTTCTTTATAGTCAGCTTTTTCAGTTTTCTGTAGTCAATACACATTCTCAAAGCACCGTCTTTTGTTTTGACAAACAGCACATGAGTTCCTCATGGTGAATGAATTGGTCTAATAAAGCCCTTATCTTGCAGCTCCTTAAGTTGGTTCGACAACTCTAACAACACTGTTACGGTCGTCGTAAGGGACTTCTATAAGAAGTTTTACAAGTCCCTAGGCAGTATACCTAACCGTTGTAGTGTAGTATTGGCAAGAATCAGGGGTTGTTATCATTCTCTAGGGGAATAGGTTGGGAAGGCTTGATAACGGTCTAACAAAATTCTAAGGGTTGAGAGAAGATTCTTTTTGTATTTTTATGTTTATAGGAAAGCAGGTAAATCATATATTTGAGAGGTTGGTTGGTTTTAGCTATTAAACTAAATATTAAACTACTCTATTGGTGATAACAATATAATAAAATATTATGTTTATTTAATCATGTATTACTCCCTATATTGCTTCTCCTAGTGTTATTGCTTTGTCACACTTGTGATGATATGTAATTATTTCTTAAGTCATGAACGAATTACACGAACCTACCATCTATTAATATTACATTAAGGAAACACACAAGTAAGGTAGTATGAAGACTATTACAAGGCCCCTAAGAGTATATTAAATGCATTTGAAATATATTAATAGTGGATCAACCATATAAGGGGCAAGGTAGTATGAAGACTGTTACCCGATGGTATCCTTTCTACACAATCATGTTTTCCTAGACATATCAACAGTGATACAAACAAAAGCTGGTTTTCTAAGACCTAACATGCATATTCATCACAAGAAGCAACACCACTAAGATCTACATTCTAGGTTTCATACAATCATAAATAAACACAATAGAAGGTTTAGCCAATCATGTTAAAGATAAAGCAAGAACAATAATAAATCAAACAACACATAGACATATTAAATGATTAAGATAATATTATTTGATTAAAACATGAATTGAAGGAAGTACAATAGGGTTTTGAGGCCTTAAAATCGTCCCTAACAGTTACTAAACGAACTAGGGTTCGTCCCTTTCTTTTACTCTAAAGTTACACACTCAAAACCCTAATTTCGGGTTTGTATATATAGAAAAATCGTTGCGACGGCGTCGCGTTTTAATCATGATGCCATTGTAAAAGAGAATATTCTAGATAATGGGCTGGGTCGTGTATTCTAACGGCGTCTTAAGATCTTGTGATGCCGTCTTGGTATGAATTGTGACGGTGTCACGTGTAATCTGTGACGCCGTCTCCTGCTGCTAAGAAAATAATCTTGAGAGATGTTGGTGTAGGTTAGTAGTCTTGTCCGTTTCTTCTCTAAATGAGCCCAAGTCACGTGTATTTCCTCTAAATTCCTTCCAAATGCTGAATACCCGAAAAGGAACGATTAAGTATATAATCTAGGCATATTTGCATGATTTAAGGGGTTAAATGACCTGAAAAAGTGTATAAAATGACACCTCATCAAATACCCCTACACTTGGTATTTGCTTGTCCTCAAGCAAATGGGCTTTTCTACCTAGACAATAGAAATTTTAAGGACATTTAGCCTACTCTCTAAAAGCATTTTACAACAAAACCTTCTAGACCTCGTAATTAAAAGCATGGAAAGTATATACTAGCACCTCACATAAGTGTTTGGGATTCTCTCTTTCAGTCGGGTGTATAATAAATTATAACAACTATGGGAAACAGAAAATTAACAATCATTACCTGTCATAGCATATAAATTACCATAGGCTTGGTAAAGGATCAAACCTCCACCACTAGGCGGAAGCATTATTCATTACTATCAAAGAGGTTTTTTTAAAGGGTTGTGGGGTGTAGGTGTAAGATAATAATAACGGAAATGGAAACGAACGTGATATATTTAGGGAGTGACTTTTGGGTGAATTTGAGGTGCAAAGGTTAGCTAACTATTTATATGAATACACGTTGGTTGGGTTGCTAAGCCAAGTACTCGGACAAGATATACAAACTCTACAAATCTCCACATCCATCTCTTTCTTTTTCTTTTCTTGAGTCTATGATAAACATAACATAAGCAAATGGCAACCCGTATATTTTTTTCACTCTTTTTTTATATACATTTTTTTACACTTTTACTCTGCCATTGCTTAAACATATAATACATCATGGGGGTTTATAGATACACCCCTACACTTTTCCATACTCGATATTTACAATCTAACTAATGACCCGAATTGAGGCGGATCAACATAACATGGAGCTTATTGAGCTCTATTGGGGGTAATAAGTTACTTCTTCCCCAATTCTTTAAAAGATGAATACTACCATGAATCATAATCGTCCCAAAATAGTATTTACAAGGATAAGGACTTAGCAGCCGTGTACTCAATAATTAACTTGGGTTAAAACAATAATGTACTAAGGGTGAGTACATACAAGGTAGGCTAAGGCGATTTGGGTGTAACAATTGGTTCAAGGGTGACAATGCTCTTCATTAATAGTCTGGCTTAACGCAAAAATTACGAGAACCTTGACAAAGGATAGGCTCGGAGGGTTGTACTAGGTGTATCTTGCGCTAAAAATAAGTGCATGGTAAGGGTGTAGGATAGTTATATGATCGAGGTGACCATACTAACAATTGCAAGTTTTAAACATGAGTTAATCCTAGTGCCACTTTTTCTAGAAAATCCTAATACTTACCATGTGGTCTCGAGATGCATCACAAAAACAAGTTCTAGAATTTAATATACTACCGGTACACTCATATAATTTAATACCGATACCAGTGCTCCAGAAAAGGCGACAAAGACCATGCGTACACATCTGTAACGACAGAATAGACAAATATGACTGCATTCGAACCTTAACTCGAGAAATCTAAAGGTATAAAATATCTTGGGTATTAAAAATGGATACCCGAATTCCTAAAGATCTAAAGGCGAACCCTACATTTTTTGGGTAGAATTCTGAGGGTTTTTGTGCTAGTCATATAAATTCCTATCCATGAGACGCTATTAATACTCGGTTTTCGTCAGTGTATGTCATAATTTTTTTAAAAAATTTGGGTCAAAATTACCTTTTACGCTATGTTTTGATATATTGCCCATTATTTTAAGGAACAGGCAAATGGCAATTAAAGGAATAGTTTCTAAGGCTTATTTTCCCCCCTACACTTAAGTTGAACATTGTGCCTAATATTTTATAGAAGTACCTGTAAAAACGAATAAAGGGAAAAGAAAATAAGTAAAAAAACTAGTACTCCCCTGGTTTGCTAAATAATGGAGAAGAAGCATGCGATAACTGGTTAAATCGTCCTCCAAGAATCGTCTAATGAAACTTCCTAAGAACTTTCAAGCTTCTTCTCATCAAATATAACATGTAATCAAAGACAAAGGCAACTACACCAAGCATAAAATCGGCGGGATAGATATAAATACAATGAGAGTTTAGGGTTTGACTCTATGAAAATAGTAAAGATAGGATAAGTAATGATATAATCATAGGTTTCTGTAGGTTTATAAAAGAATTATAAATTTTAAATGTTGTGCAAATTATTTTTCGAAAATACTTGAAAAAATTCGAATTTTCCTGTAGCTAGGTTCACGACGCCGTCAGGATAAATCCTTACGCTGTCTCCAGCCTCTGAGAAAATTTTCTTTTTGTTTTCTTTGAAAAAATTCCTGCACGCGATATATAGTTGTTTCCTGTATGAATTACTGCATGAAACCTGAGATTAGTCAATACAATCATATGACTCTAATTTGACGCGAATTAATCTAAACAATTTATTAAATATGTTTAAATTGGTTGTTAAAAACCGGATATTTTCCCTACACTTATTTTGTTGCAAAATACCTTTGATTGAAATTAACACGAGGTTAAAGACCAAGCAAAGCATGATTACAAAAATGATGAATTCAAACATAAAAGAATAAATGAGAAGGATTAAAACACAAGACACTCCTAATATGTGATAAACATAAACATTGGGTAGCCTCCTGAGAAGCGCTTGTCTTTATTTATGAGTCTTGTAGCTAGACTCGAAGTCACACGTTCTTACCTGACTTCTCCTTCATCAGTAATTCCAATCCAATATTGTTGGTGCAAGCTTAATGGTGTCTCTATAAAGTCTATCTTCTAAGTCGGATGGTTTCCTACACCCTCTATCATAGTCATCTTCACTGAGTATTATCCTAGATGACAATAAGTCATGACCTTCGCTGGATAATTCATTCCTCTCCGGGTCCTTATATGATGTTTTAAAGGGAATCTCGTTAGTTCCATCCGTGAAAGTCATGAACCCGTGTTTCCTATTTATAACTAGGCATGCGATTTCAACGAAGGGCTGTCTAGATACTACATGGGATAGACTATGGTCAATATTAGTCTCAGTATTTTCCAAAATGGTGAAATCCATAACATAACTCATATTTCCTACATATACGTGCATATCCCTTCCTAATCCTTTGAAATTTCTTCCCCTATACTCGTATCCACTCTTTCTAATAGAGTTATAATAGGTTAAGGACATGATGTTCATGGGTAGGTCAACATCAATGTATGCGTTGGCCATGAATTTATGTCCTATCATGCAGGGGACTTTAAGGTTTCTTGGGTCATCCTTTTTAATCCTAAAGTCATAATTCAATGAGCATTTAGGCATCTCCTTAATCAATGATTCGTAAACTGATTCCTCACTCGTATCAACTAAATCTAGAGGCTCTTCGATATCTAACCATTTAATTTCCCTTTCCTCGTCATTTCTGCTAGTAACTATTTTTCCAATATCAGTTGGGTCTTTCAGCTCTGGTTGTGGTGTATCCCTTTGTTCTTCCTTGCGTTCAGCGGTGTTAGTGTTTTCGAGGTTGCCTTTTTCTTCTCGTTCATCCTCTTTTGGCTTGTCGTTATGGGGGTTACTTTAATGGACTGTGATGGTGTTGATCGAACCGTGGATTCGGGTTAAGCATTGGGGGTCTTCTGTTGGGAAAAAACAAGCAGACAAAACTAAAGAGGTAGAGTTAACATTTAGTTTTGGGTTCTTAACCATGTCGCTAGGAAGTGCTCCGGCCATTCAATCAGTGATGGCCTTCAATACTGTGTCGATTTTGTTGGTCATCTCGCTTTGTTGTTGTTTGAAATCGGCTTCAAACTTGGATAATCTATCATCTTGAGATGTCATGAAGTTGGACACTAATCCTTTGAGATTTGATTGATTGTTAAAACTTTAAGGATTATTGTTGAAGGAACGGTTCGGGAACGAACCATTTGGCTGATTTAAGTCGTAACGACGGCATCCAGTTGTAGTCGCGACGCCGTCACAAAGTAGAATCTTCTAGGTCTGATTTAAGTCGGTTACGTCCTAGCGCCGTCTTCAATTCTCTGACGCCGTCACTAGAAAGATCACAACGACATTGCTTTATGCTTGCGACGCCGTCTCCACACTCTGTGAGTACGATTCTTCAAGAGATTTGGTGTATGTTCCGTTAAGTTTGTCTGTATTTATTCGCAAATGTGCCATAGTCACGTGTATTTCTTAACTTGCCAATGCTAAAAATACTAAAAACAAACGATTAAGCGCATAACGCTGGGTATATATGTCATGATTTACGGGGTTAAATGACCCCGAACGAAAATTAGTTATACAAATGACACCTCATCAAAATACCAAGCCAATTCTCATGTTTTCTCACATTCTTCACATACTAATCTCTCTAATCTATTGATCATTCTCTCCTTTAAAGTTCTTGTTTAGTTTCTTTGAGCATTTGTAGGTAATTCTTTTCAAGAAAGAAATTACCAAACACCCCTATAGACGGATCAATAAGCAGTTCCAAGTATCTTGTTAGCTTCTCCATTGCATTATCAAGATCACATCTCTGATTCTTATATATCATATACTCCCTCCGTCCCAAAATTATTGTCCCCTGACAAAAAACACACAGTTTAAGAAAAGTGCATTTATTACTGCTTTCTCTTTCTTACTTTTTGACAGAATGACAGTTTTACCCTTAACTATTAAAATTAAGTCTTCTTCTCAAGTTTGTAATTATAATTTCTAACAAGGGGTACTCTAGTAAACTTGATCAACAAACTTCCCTATCTATTTTTAGTAGTGGACAATTAAATTGGGACATCCCAAAAGGGAAACGTGGACAATAAAAATAGGACGGAGGGAGTAGTAGTTGTAGTTGTATTCATCATCTTTGTAAACTAAGTATAGTGATATTGGTGTGATTCTACCTTGTGAAGAATCCGGTATTTAGCTTGGTACCGTTAAAAGGTGTAAGCAACGTTGTGAGGCTTCTCCGCCGGTTGAAAGGAGATTGGTGACTAGTGTTTACTAACTCTCAAGTAGGTGACTCGGGGAGTGGAGTAGGGCAAGGAAGGTGTCCTTGTAGCCGAACCACTATAAACGCTTGTGTCTTGGTTGTATCTCTCTAACTCTTTACTTAATTGCATTTCATATATAAATTAGATTATTAACAAACATCAATATTGTCAAACTTCACATAAGGTTTTATCAAAGAAAAAATTTTAAACGGTAAAACTATTCAACCCCCCTTCTAGTTTTTCACTAAGTTAACGACTTTTATATACTGTGGCTTTCGGCTTAAAATTTTGAAAATGTGGATTTCTATCCACAGAAAACAGCCTTATTGAGTGATTGCATATAGATTATTAGTGATGCATGTCACACCTTGATTATAGGAGGAAAAAAAAATTCTTTTTTTTTTTTTGTTTTTTCTGTGGGGGCAAACAATAAGCATTACTGAATTTCTTCATTAGAATATTATTATTTTTTCCTCTAGTTTTCTTTTCAGGAATAGTCTACGTGTTGCTAGAGAAAACAATATGTTTCATTTCACACCATATCTTATGGCATATTGCAATGAGTTTATGAAGATTACACATAACTCCATTTCAGTTAAGTTTTTTTAGAGCCATATCTGTAGTGCGAATATTAGTTGTGACTTTCACAACCATTTCAGATACATTTTTTATGAATTTCATTTCACAACCATTTCCACTAACATTTTAAATTGGTGTGGTTCCACCGGTATCTGCAATTTCAGCAATCTAGCCACTTCCACCACCCATAGGTTGTTGATAAGCGTGAGGGTAAAAATCAAATAGGTCAGTTGTATTAGTTTGTACATAGGAAAAGATACTCAGTTCATACACATAAGCTATATACTAAACAGCTTTGGAAACATCGTCCTAATTAGTTATTTATGAAATTAAAAGAGAAATGCATGTATGTTCTAGGGCAACATCAATTCATTTTATGCCATGGAACAAGCTGGTCTTGGATCTTCATACAGAAACTTTTGTTTGTTTAATCTAAAGAAACCTAGACTAGATGTGTGTTTCCATGAGGTTAAGTATGCCAAGATATTTAAGAATATAACATATATATGATAATCTGTAAGCAACGCTATGATGAGGTGTCATTTTATACACTTTTCAGGGTCATTTATGTTGGAATTGGTTAATCATTAACCCTAATAATACAAGAATATTCTATGAGCTACGCATAATCAGATATATTTATATAGCTAAAATTAAATAAACATAAAAAACATAAATAAGGAAACATACCGATAGCAATCAAGCTAGTGAAGAACGCAAGCTTCTTTGAGTACATGCACGTGTGTAATAAACGTGCTTACCTAAAACGACTCCAAGTTACTAAAGTAAGTAACATCCACGTGGCTCATACACTACACGTCAAGCAGTATCACCCGAATGCTAGTTCTTGACCAACGAATATGTGAACACAAGAATAATTAAAACAGAGAAACCCTAAAGGGTTGTTTATTTTGATCGCACCAAGAGAGAGGAGAGACAAGGGATGAGAATAATGAGCTCTAGGATCCTCCTTATATAGGGATAGATCTAGGGTTTACCTAAAAAATATTCCTTTTAGGAAAAGATAGCTCAAAAGCCCAATCCAACCCCATTGGGTCCTTTAGGCCGGTCGAACAAGTCCCCCACCCCCTTGGGGTTAACTTTTTAACTTTTCCAATTATTTATGGCTAATTACATTTAATTACCCATTAATTAAAAAGCCTTATTAGTTAGTTACATCTAAAAACTAATTAACGACCATTAGTGTTCATTCGTCGAACCATATATTAATATAAATAATAAATATACAATTATACTATTATTAACATTAATAGAATGATACCTAAATGTATAACGTGTGTGACCCCGTAGGCTCATGTATTCCTAGCCATATAAATATCTGTATGACATGAGCACAAACCAACAGCTCCCACTTGCGAATGTCTCATTCATATAATATACTATATTAACATTGACAAATAGTCTAGCAACATAATCATGCCTCTCAAATAATACCTGTAGATTTTAGTTTTTGGGGAAAACAATTTCAGCTCTTCTATGGTTTACGTCAGTTCTTTTTTTTTCCTTTCCCTTTGTTTCAGATACAAAGTTAATAATGGATCGGGATATTAGTCTTCCATAAATTTAAACGATTATGTTTCTGCATCTGTATTGATTTAGATCATCAAATGTAAAAAGAATCATCTTAACTACACTTTGGGCACGGCCATGCAAATATCTTATCAACCCAACGAGGGGCACAGTAAGTATCTTACTCTTACTCAAGTGGAGGAACAAATCCTATTTTAACTACAAGTGTCAATCATGTACTTCTAAACATTTATGAAAATATCGCTATAACTACCCTTTTATAGTATAACGTTAGCTATACGATTATTGAAAAAAACAAATAAAAAAAATATTTATATTTTATTTGTGCTTTCCATACATGCAAAAACCCGCTTGAATCTCAAGTCTAAGGATAAACATAACTTTTACCATATGTGTAATGCACCTAATGACGTTGATCCATAAAGTGATTAACACGGGTGGGGTATCCAATATTCAACCTTGTTGAATAACATGATGAGTTTGGCAGAAATCCTCTTTAATATTTCCAGGAACTTAACTAAACACTCACAGTTTATTGTCTTAATACAATATTACCATATTTGTTAAACTGGTAATAGATAAAGCTTTAGTAGAATGTAAATAAAAACATTCATGATTTCATCATGTGAATATATGCCATATTATTATAAGATGAAAACAAATACCACGTTTATTATTTCATTCAAAGAAATAAACAATCGTTTAACATCCCATTCTAACAAATAGCTAAATAACATATCAAGATTTCTGGAGGACTACTAGCAGGAACAATCCAAATTGCCATAGCATGTTTAAAATGCTTATCGAACGACATTGGTTTTGTAAACGGATCAGCTACGTTGTCATCTGTGTGAACTTTCTTAAGGACAATCTTACATTCTTAAATTACTTCACGAATGTAGTGATATGTCCTTTGATAATGTCTGGCTCCCTTTAAGATTTCGGGATCAGCGGCGATTGCTATTGCATGTTCATTGTCACATAGCATCTCCATAGGTCTTTTATTCGATGGCACGACATCTCCAAGTCCATCAATAAATTTACTCATCCAGACAGCTTTCATTGATGCTTTAGCAGCAGCAATGTACTCGGCTTTTGTAGAAGACATAGCAGTAGTGCTTTACTTGGCACTCTTCCAGTCTACGGCTCCACCATTAAGTACAAACATATATCCCGTTTGAGATTTGGTATCGTCCTTATTTGTTTAAAAACTTGCATCAGCATAACATGATACTTTCAGCTCAGCTTCAGGTTTTGCCCCATACACAAGAACCATATCTTTAGTATTCCTCAAATACTTAAGAATAGTTTTAACAGCAATCTAGTGAATCTCACCAGTATTTTGCTGAAAATGACTATATAAATTTTACGCAAAGGCAACCTCAAGGTCTAGTACCTTCTACCGCCATTACCTGATTAATACCTATAAGCCAAGATAAGGAACTCTTTGCATAGTTGTACTCACTCGGTGTTTTAGCACTTGAGACATTTCTATAGTCCGAGTTTTTTTTTTCCTTAATTGGGTATACCCTTCTTTGAAGTTTTCCATCCTACTTTCTTAGGTTTTCTCTAGATAAGCCACTTTGACTACGAGTAGTTCTTAGTTACCGCCTTAGCTCATATCACGTATGATCTTGTTCAACGGATGTATGTTGCTTCTCTAAGTCGTTTACAAGAAAAACACTTACAAGCAAGATTTAACTTCTTTGCAGCAATTGTAAACGTATTGCCTCCATGAGTAATATGTCATCGACATACAAGATTAGGAATGCAACACTACTCCTACTAGCTTTGAGATATAAACATGGCTCATCAGGATTTTGAGTAAAACAAATCTTTTTGATTTCCTCATCAAACCTTTTATTCTAACTTCTAGATGTTTGCTTCAATCCATAGAGAACGTTGAAGTTTGCATAATTTGTTGGGATGTTTTGGATCTACAAACCCTTCCGGTTGCACCATATATACATCCTCGCTTAGGTGACTGTTCAGAAAGGCTGTTTTGACATCCATTTGCCAAATCTCATAGTCATAAAATGCGGCTATGGCTAAAAGAATCTTTATAGCTCTAATATCTGTAACAGGAGATAAGGTTTCTCCATAATCTACAGCGTAGGTTTGGGTATAGCCTTTTGCTACCAGACGAGCTTTAAAGATGTGTACATTGCCATCCATGTCAGTCTTCTTCTTGAAAATCTATGTACTCCCAACAGTTTAACCATTAGGAGGAAGCTCAAATAGAATCCAGACTTAATTATCTTTCATGGATTGCATTTCTGTATTCATAGCTTCAAGCCATTTATCATATTCAGGATCTGATAATGCATCTTTATAATTAGGAGGTTCATTAAGATCTCCTAATTCATACTCATCAACATCAACATAGAAACCATATCTATATGGTGCTTCAGGTATCCTTATAGATCTACGAATAAGAACTTTAACATTTTGGGGCTCGACCTCCATGGGCACGACCTCATTATGTTCTTCGCTAGTATTTTTAGAAGGTTGTGTATCTTCTTCTTGAATTAATTCAAGTCTTTCGTCACTCCTACTCATTTTGAGAGGTCCATGACTCCCACTCGCTTCTTGTACTATGAGGTTATTCTCAAAGAACTCAACATTTTAAGCAACAAATATCTTGTTCTCGGGTGGATAGTAAAAGTAGTAACCCATTGTTTCCTTTGGGTAACCTACAAAGATACACTAAATTGATATAAGATCATGTTTTTAGGCCCGTCTCATTTCATGAGTGCCTCACAACCCCAAACCCTTAAGTAGGACAACTTGGGAGCTTTCACATGCCATATTTCATAAGGCATCCTTTCAACCTTCTTGGTTGGAACCATGTTGAGAATGCGAGCTGCAGACTCGAGAGCATATCCCCAAAAGGATTTTGGCAGAGTTGTCAGATTCATCAAGGATCGAACCATATCAATTAAAGTTTGATTCCTCCTCTCAAACACCCCGTTATGTTGTGGTGTATAAGGCAGAGTAAGTTGGGATACAATACCACAACTTTTCATGTTATTAACAAACTCATGACTCAGCTATTCTCCTCCTCGATCGGATCAAATAGCCTTTATCTTTATACTAAGTTGATTTTCAACTTCATTTTGAAAGACCTTAAATGTTTCAAATACCTCATGTTTATGTTTCTTCAAGTAAATATAACCATCACGACTGAAAACATCTATAAAGGTGATGAAGTAACTAGCACCCTCTCTTGACACAGTTCTAAAGGGGCCACATACATCAGTGTGTATAAGTCATAATAGGTCCTTAGCTCTTTCCACTTTATGTAGAAAAGGCTTATGTGCCATCTTCCCAGATATACAAGACTTGCATGTCTTAAGAGATTCATCGTAAGTGGGGTTCAAGATCCCATCATGCTAAAGCTTGTCCATGCGTTTCTTGTTTATATGTCCAAGAGAACAATGCCATAGATAAGAAGAGTCCAAAGAATATTTGACTCTTTTGTTGCTAACAATAAAAGTAGAACTGTCATTTGGATAAAGATTTTGCATATCTATTTCATAAATGCCATCATATGGAATTGCATTAAAATAAAATACATTATCTTTCGAAACAGAAATACCATAATTTGTAAATGTATGAATATAACCATTTTCAACCAAACGAGAAATTGAAATAACACCCCTAGTAACAGTAGGTACGAAATGACAGTTGTCTAATATAATTATTAAACCACTAGGAAAAATTAAATCAAAACTTCCAATCGCTTCAACAGCTTCACACATTCCATTGCCTATGTACAGACTTAAAGCTCCATATTTCAACTTCTTGCTTCTTCTAAGACCCTGCAAGGTATTACAGATATGAGTACCACAGCCCGTATCATATACCTAAGTCTTATTAGGAAAAGCATAGAGTTCTATAGTGAAGATACCTGAAGTACTAGCCATGCCAGCCTCTTTCCTCTTCTTTAACTCAGCTTGGTAGGATGGACAATTCCTCCTCTAATCGCCCACCTCCTTGCAGTGGTGGCAGATAGAGTCATTTGCCAGAATATCTCTCTTAGGCGGCAGTGTGATCTTGGGATTGGGAGCATAAGCAAGCTTATTCTTTCCCTTGTCCTTACCCTTCGCCCCTCGTGGTTTCCTTTCGTCCTTCTGGATCTTACCCTCCCGTATAGCTAACACAGCGGAAGTTTCAGTCTTCTTTGGAATGCCTTTCTCATGGAGTTTCAGCATAGCATGCAATTCAGCTATCATCTTCCCTATGCTATGCATGTTGTAGTTCTGAACGAACTGATCATAGTCCTTGTTGAGAGAATTCAGAATAAGACTCACACCAAGTTCATTTGGCATTGCATAACCTAGGCATTCCAAAGTGTCCAAGTAGCTCTTCATCTTCAAGAGATAGGAGCTTACTGACTAACCTTCATCCTGTTTACAAGCGTGGGATGCTTTAACTATTTCAAACAGTTCATGTTTAGCCTGCTCTTCGAACATAGTTTTTAGTTCTTTCAACATGTCATATGCATTATATTTTTCCAACGTCCTTTGTAGGTCTGGAGACATACTCAGCACAAGACATGCAACCTCTTGCTCAAGATTGACAATCTTATAGTACTTGTCAATAGTGTTAGGGTCAGCAGTTTCAGGATCAAGGGCGGGTCCAATATGCTATTCCACAAACTTTATCTTTTTCTCATACTTGAGAACAATCCTTAAATTACGATAACATTTTGTGAAATTTGAACCAGTGAGTTTCTCCGCTAAGAGAATTGACCTGATAGTCCTATTGTTTGTGTTTTGGTAAGTAGCAGCCATATACAAAACAATCAAAAGTTCCGAAAATATTAGTATTTTTGATAATAATCTCTTATAAAATTAACTACCCATGTTTATACATAAATAAACAATTAATTTTATTAAGAGTCTAAGATCCAACTTTGACGTTGTACCATTAATGCAGTTGATCTACTAAAAATGGTATAACTCAAAAAGGTAATCAGCGTCTGATAATTGATAGCATGTGCAACTCTTAGCCAGTATGAGGCACAAGGCATCATAATCCAGAATTACAATGTCAAGTAGCATGTTTAATCCCATCTATTGCCATTGGGTAGAAGTTCTGAACGACATACTCAATTTTAAGTCGTCTAATGAAAAATTAATAAATTTATGGTCTTAGGTCTGACCATACGATTGTTATATTACCTTGTTTGTGAAATTTACCTAAAACTGTTTTAGAGTAAAAATTACAAATCAAGTGATGTCATACTTGGATTGCAATTGACTTATTATTTAGGTAGATATTTGATAAAATAATGTTACCAAAATTGTGTATAAGGAAGCATGCATACAACCTTATGACACTAGTTCTTTTAAAACATTTCCATTTCCGTTTGTTTTAAAATCTTTCTATAAATCCCTCAATTTATAAATTTTCATGCCATTTATAAAATTAGGGTTGCCATTTATTTACAATATTTTTAATTATAAGTGATCTTACTACGGATAAGGTTAATTCCACGAGAAGAAATCAAACCCAAGTAACGATTAATGACATACTTAAAATACTGTTAAAACCGTTTATGTAAATTTTGTGTATTCTTGCATGTTCATCGCGGGTTCCTTTACGGAAACCACTAAACCCCTGCCGTTATAGAACGTTTGCAAGGAAATTACAAAATTCACGTATATAGTTCATGATTTCGCAAAGTGTATGTATCAATATACACACAATAAGCATCATGTACTTTTAGTCCATATTAATTTTGAAAATCGTTTTTGCATAATTATAAAACGTCATAAAACATGCAAAACATATTAAGCAAAATTAATCATACTAAAACTAGGAAATCAGGTTACGCAATTAATGTCAACAAAGGGCTTCTGCTATATTGAAATTAAATAATATCACATAACAATTCTCATGCCAATATATATATTTAAGCTTAATAAATTCATGGGTTACCTTGCATGGTAATCATGGTTGATATTTTTAAAAGGTAAATAAGCTAAATCAAATATCTATAGTAAATCTAAAACGCAAATAAAACAAATAAGCATTTTAGATAAAACATGTAAAATATATCCCTATATATTACTACCTTATTTATGTGACCAATTTTAAGCAAGATTATTTCTATAAAATAATTTTCTAAAATAAATTTTCACATAAAAGGCAACAATTACACATATATAGGCGCTGAATTTTACATAATATTTACGTTTTTATGTAATTACTACGCTATATGATTTGGCTCGTGATGCCACTGTTAGAATTGGTTAATAATTAACCCTAATATTACAAGAATATTCTACGAGCTACGCAGCGGATATAATTCATATAGCATAAATAATTAACACATAAAACATAAATAAACACGCACGTATGTAATAAACGTGCTTACTGAAAACTACTCCAAGTTACTAAAGTAAGTAACCTCCACGCGGTTCATACACTACACGTTAAGCAGTATCACCCGAATGCTAGTTCTTGACCAACGAATATGTGAACACAAGAATAATTGAAACTGAAAAACCTTAAAGGGTTGTTTGTTTCGATCGCACCAAGAGAGAGGAGAGACAAGGGATGAGAATAATGAGCTCTAGGATCCTCCTTATATAGGGATAGATTTAGGGTTTACCTAAAAAACATTCATCGTAGGAAAAGATAGCTCAAAAGCCCAATCCAACCCCCTTGGGTCCTTTAGGCCGGTCGAACAAGTCCCCCACCCCCTTGGGGTTGACTTTTTGACTTTTCCAATTGTTTATGGTTAATTACATATAATTACCCATTAATTAAAAAGCCTTATTAGTTAGTTACATCTAACAAACTAATTAACGACCGTTAGTGTTCATTCGTCGAATCATATATAAATATAAATAATAAATATACGATTATATTATTATTAACATTAATAGAATGATACCTAAATGTATAACATGTGTGACCTTGTAGGCTCACGTATTCCTAGCCGTATATATATATATATATATATATATATATATATATATATATATATATATATGTATGACATGAGCACAAACCAACAATTTAACTCTCAAATTCATGCAAATATGCTCTATTATTGCACTAAATCCTTTCTTTTTGTGTAATTAGCATTTGGGAAGCACTTGGATGGAATACACGTGACTTGGGCTCGATTCAAGAAGAAACAAGGCAAAACATAACTTTTTAGCTTCGCAACCACCATCGTGACGTGGTCACCAATTGTGCCTCATTAGATGATTTTTGAACAAGTTTTATGACTCTCCAGTGTGTGGAAACAATGTCACAAGAAGACCATGACGACATCACACCTACAAGGTGATGACATTTCAACCAATCCTGATCGCGCCAAGATATGTCGGCTGAACAACCCTAAGTTGATATCGACGGGGCGAAGGCATCACAAAACCCTAGTGACGTCATCACAGCCCAAATCCTATATATACAAACCCTTTATCTTCATAATTCGTGTGTGGAACTTGGGAGAGCTATAGTACACATATTATAAATGATTTTTCGGGCTTTTTATGCCCCTTTTACTTACATACTCTCATGTTGGTTTGAAGATACGTAATCCATTCATTAATCATTCAAATATTTCTATGTGTTTGATGATTAATTGTTTTTCTTCTCTTCTTGTTAACATGTTAGGCTAAATTTATATATATTTTCTTTTGATTGCATTAAACTTGGTTGTGAACTCTAATTTGTTGCTTCTTGTTAATGGTGTGCATGTTTGAGATTAGAAATAGCTATAAGATATTACATTAGCATAGACGTCTAGTGAAACGTGATTAGAATTAGATGAAACCCTCACGTTTGGGAATATAACTAATTAAGTATTTATTGTTGTCTGCTTAGGTGATCACGTAGATGTGTTTCTGACCAATTCACAATTAAATAAGGGGAATACTTACACATTACACTAACGAGGGTGACAGGGCAACGAGTTAAAGGAATCAGCTAGGGAGTAAAGCATGATTAAGTAAGAACGTTTTTTTACCTATAAGAGTTCCCACCAATATTACTTTTCTTTCATAATTAGGATTAGTTTAGTTTAGTTTAAAATCCACCTCTCCCAACATATTAATTTTACTTGCTTTCATAAAACATAAAAATACAAAAATACTCTTCAATTAACCTTTAGAACCTAGTAACATATGATTCGAACCTACATCACTATTCCCCTAGAGAACAATCAATCCCTCGAGTCTTGCCTATACTACACTGCAACAATTAGGTTCTCTAACTATGAGGATTGTAAAACTTATGCATTTACAATTATCCGCATCAAGTTTTTGGCGCCGCTACCGGGTAGGTTTCGAATTCTATCTAGCTTAGGTCTACTCACTAGATTCCTATCAAGTGAGATTTTTTTTAGGTTAGCTTTCTTTTTGTTTATCTTTTCTTCGTTCCCTTTGTTTTGTAACCTTTCCTTTCGTTAACCATCATGGGAGACAAAAACCAACTACGTACTTTAAGAGATTATTCCCGACCTAGCCACGAGGGCTATCGAAACATGATTGAGCTCTTCAAAGGAGACAATGTGGCATCTCTATGATCCGACACCATTTGGTTGGTGCAAAACGGATGTGCATTCCACAGACTACGGTCCGAAGATCCAAACCAACACCTTAAGGATTTTCTCAAAATTACCGATTCTCTTTACCTTAATGGTGCAAATACAGAAAGGATGTGTCTGCATTTATTCTAATTCTCTCTTCGCGATCAAGCTAGCAATTAGCTTGAACGTTTACCTGTGAGATCCATCTCTACTTGGGAGGATCTTAGTACCTATTTCCTTGCTTAGTTTTTCGCACCGGGGAGAACTAATAAACTTAGAAATGACATCTTGATGTTCCAACAACATTATGGTGAATCTCTTTCCGAAGCATGGAATCTTTTCAAAGACTTACTCCAAAAAGTCCCTTACACTACACAAGCTGGGAAAAACCAGCGCACTTCAGTGTGATGAGGGATTAACTTTCTTTAACTTTCAATCAGAAGTGCGGCACACAATCTGGGAAAATCGCCGCACTTTTCCTTGTACATAGATTATTTTGTTTTCTTTATTTAGCTTGACTTTCTTTCAACATAAACACTTGTATCATTTGCGATCCATGCTCAGACAATCTTCAAGTGAACCTGCACATATTTCATGCTATTCAGTATCGAAAGATCACGAGAAATGCAAATAATATATACAATAACGCCACCGAAAATATGTATAATTAAGGCGTTATCAGCGTTGTACGTTGAAAATCCCATAAATTGTTGACAACGTCTATAACATTTTACATGGCGTGCAAGTTCCTTGAACATTTTTTTATCATTAACAACGCAAAAAATTTATCGTTGTTAGAAATAAAATGTATATAGATATAAAGAGTTATAACGTACATCTTGAACAACTAAACATGTTTGCTTGTAAACTCACTAACATGACCCCCAAAAATGCCGATAACATCAAGTTTTTCTGACCAATTCGAACACATTTAATATTAACCATCATACCTTGGTATAAGTTTAAGTTTGTGTAAAGACCTTAAAGTGTTCAATTTATTTAAAAAAACATGAAGACTATTGGGAATAAAAGACTTCTTAACTGTTACTACTGTTGGTTCAAGTTAATGCTGCTAGTTATGAAGATTACTACTGCTGGTTATAGTTTCTACTGCTGGTGAAGATTGCAGGAAATATTCTAAGTCATTACTACTGCTAGTTGTAAAGTTACTACTTCTAGTATTAGTTACTACTGCTAGAAGAGTTTTTGCTGTCAGTTATAAGTTAGTACTGTTAGTTATATGTTAGTACTGCTGATGTGATAAGTATAAAGTATTTTTAGGGAATAGATATGTATGTATAGAAACGCGTTGTAAGCCCATTAGGGGTTCTTTGTGTGTATAAAAGGGCCCCCTAGGGCATGTAGGTTAGTATCTCAATATCTCATCTTCATATAAAGAAATCGTTTTGTTATAGCTTCAAGGTTTTGTATAACCCTAACACTATTAAGAGTATTCGTATTAATATATTAAGGCTGAAAGTTTGGTATTATACAATCTTGCTTGTTACTGTTTTATTGCTTATTCTTCTTAATAGCATAGACTAGATTCCGTATAGTCTTTGAAATATTCAATCAAAGTTTCTATCATAGTTGTCTTGGATTTATTCATTACAAACTAAGACTTTTACAGCTAAGATAGATCTTATTTCACGTGGGTCAACAAGATTATTCAGGTTGAGAAAGTGTAAATAAGAAAGAAAAAACATTCTACTAACCATACCAGATCTATTTGTTTGTGAAAACATGGAGGCAGTATCTTCACCAATGGTTGCTGCTGTAAAACTTCCAGTGCTCAATCTAGGCGAATTTGAGCTTTGGAAAATAAGGATAGAACAGTACTTCCTAATGACAGATTATGCTCTTTGGGAAGTAATAGTAAATGGAGACTCACCTCCACTAAAGAGAACTGTTGATGGTGTTAAGAAAACATATCCTCCTACAACTGTAGAGGAGAAGTTAGGAAGGAAGAATGAGTTGAAGGCAAGAGGTACATTGTTGATGGCTCTTCCAAATGAAACATCAACTACGTTTAAATTACCTTACAAATGTGCCAAGACTCTGATGGAAGCTATAGAGAAAAGGTTTAGAGGTAATAAGGAGTCAAAGAAAAGTCAGAAGACACTTCTAAAGCAAAGCTTAGAAGGACTTGATCAAACCTATGATAGGCTTCAAAAGCTTATCAGTCAGCTAGAGATTTTGGGTGAAACTATTTCTCACGAAGATATGAATCTAAAGTTTTTAAGAAGTCTCCCATCAGAATGAGACTTCATACTTGATCTAGAGGAACAAACCTGATTTAGACACCTTGAGCATGAATGACCTATATAACAATCTAAAGATTTATGAAACTAAAGTTAAAGGGTCATCAAGCTTAAACCAAAATTCATAAAATGTGGCTTTTGTGTCTTCAAATAACTCTGGAAGTTCCAATCAAGCTCATGGTTCTAACTCTGCCAAAACTAATAGTATGAGTGATGCTGTGATCTATTCTTTCTTTGCAAATCAATCAAACAGTCCACAATTAGATAATGAGGACTCTAACAACAGATGATGTTGATGACTTAGAAGAGATGGATCTAAAGTTTGGCAGATGTGCTATGCTGCCATGAGAGCCAGAAGATTCCTAATAAGTCTGGAAGGAGATTAGTTGAAAATGGTTTGAGACCATAGGGGTTTAACAAATCAAAGTGGAATTGCTTATAACTGTTTTACAAAGGGGGCCACTTTGCAAGGAGTGCAGGCTCCACTGGAAGGAATCAGGAATTTGAGAAAACCTGTATGGCGGAATGTGACAAGTGGAAACAAATGGACAAAAGCTTTGGTGGCTGCTAAGATCGGCTTGGGTATGACTGGATCGTGAACCAGGTGAGAAGGACCTACAAACTTTTCACTTATGGGCCATATTTCATCTTCTGATTCATTCAAGTCGTCAGCTAGATTCTGAGGTATCTACGTGTTATAAAGCATGTTTAAATTCTTGAAACTCTCAATAAAAACTTTTTTTGATAATTGACAAAAGATTTTAATAAATTCTCTTGTAAATATAGGAGGCTTAAAAAAGCAGGTCGAGTATCTGGTGAGGCGAGCGTGAGGGTGGTTGTACGGGGTGACGGGTCGGAGGTGGTTGGTGGGGTGTTACGGATCATAGAGGAGAGTTGGTGGGGGTTAGGCGGGGTAGGTTGATGGGTGGAGGTGGGTGGCGCGGTACGGGGGAGTGGGAGGGGTGAGGAATGGGTGGAGGATTGGTTGGGGGGGTTTGAGTGTGGTGAGGGTCGGGAGCTGGTGTAGTAGGTGGGGTGGGGGAAGTGGGTAGTGGGTGTAGGGGTGGGCGGCTTGGGGGCGGGGGGCGGTGGATGGCGTTGGGAAAGAGTGGAGTGGCGTATGTGGTGTTCGGGAGAGGGTGTGTGTGCGGGGATAACGTTAGTAGGGCGGGGACTTTGGGGGGTGTTTGTGAATCCGGTACGCGATTGGAGTTATTAAGTATTCGTTCTGTTGATTATTTTTTCTCGTATTATTTATATTTCTTTTTATAACTATATTAGGTTTTGTTTTAATGTGTATGGTTTTTCTGTTTTAATATATGCCTTTTTTTTTTGTTATAGATATCTATAGATATGCTTCTTTAATTATTTTGTTTTTTAGATGATTATCCACACCTTTAGACTAGTTGTGTATAAAAGAATAGGTTTGTTTTTTGATGAGGACATAAAGATTTTAATCTTGATTTTATGTTGAGGAGATGAGATGCACTAACAGGCTTAGAAGAAATTTGAAAAAGCTGAAAAGGAAAGAGATGCATTAAAAACGTACCTTAGAAAAGTTTGAAAAATTCAATTAAGAATCTAAGCAATAGTTAGAGATTTAAAAGGTAAGTGATAATTTAAGGAATGGGCGTTTTTTTTTTTTTTTTTTTTTTTTTTTTTTTTTTTTTTTTTTTTTTTTTTTTTTTTTTTTTTTTTTTTTTTTTTTTTTTTTTTTTTTTTTTTTTTTTTTTTCTTTTTTTTTTTTATTTTTTGTTTTTTTTTTTTTTTTTTTATTTTTTTTTTTTCTTTTTTTTTTTTTTTTTTTTTTTTTTTTTTTTTTTTTTTTTTATTTTTTTTTTTTTTTTTTTTTTTTTTTTTTTCTTTTTTTTTTTTTTTTTTTCTTTTTTTTTTTTGTTTATTTTTTTTTTTATTTTTTTTTTTTTTTTTTTTTTTTTTTCTTTTTTTTTTTATTTTTTTCTTTTTTTTTTTTTTTTTTTTTTCTTTTTTTTTTTTTTTTTTTCTTTTTTCTTCTTTTTCTTTTTTTTTTTTTTTTTTTTTCAATTGATTAGGGTTGATGATAGTCAAGTGGTTGATAGTCAAGTGTTTGATAGTCAGGTGAATGATAAGTACAAAATAGGTAAAGGGTGTCATGCAGTTCCACCTCCCTATACTGAGAACTTCATGCCCCCTAAACCTAATTTGGTACTTGCTAATAAGGAAGAATATGTTTTTAGTGCGCTTAACTAGTGTTGCTGAGTGCAACTATGTAAAAGTTTAAGACTAGTGAGTCAAAACCTAAGTCTATTAGTGAACAACTTATTGAAGACTGGATAACTGATAGTGAGGATGAGAATGAGACTCAGTTTAAGTCTAAACAGAGAAAACCAAGTTTTGCTAAAGTATAATTTGTTAAATCTAATGAGCATGTGAAAATACCTAGGGAGTCTGTTGAGAAGGTAGAGAATAATAAGCAAGCTAAATACCTTAAGTAAAATAGTCAAAGTCCTAAAGGTAACAAGAGAAACTAGAATAATTTGATGACTCAGAAATTAGGAAGTAATTTTGGTTAAAAATAAGCTTGCTATGTGTGTGGCACTCACAGTTTAACCCATTTAATCAAAGATTATGATTTTTATAAAAGGAAATGGTGGAAAACCTGTATGGAAACAATCTAATAGGGTGATGAATCACCAAAAGGTTTCAAAGATTGACTTCACCCTCATCTAAAAGGAAATTTTGTTCCAAACGCAGTTCTTACTGAAAATTGGCCATTAAAACACTTAATATGGCTAAGGCAAAACTCTTCAAAAGCAAGCTCAGTGCAGATAATAACTACCATGACCAATTAAAATATTAGCCTACTAGACCAACAGTGAATAGTGCAAGGAAAGTATCAAATGTTTTTAATATAGCACATTCACATTTTATAAGACCCTTTAACAAGTTTACAACAAATAAGAACAGTAATTTAAATGAAAAGTTAATACTGTTAGAAGAAATGTTACTACTGTTGGGTCAAAAGCAGTAGTAATAAGGGAAATAAGGCTAATGTTGTTAAGGCCTCAGATGGTTGGGTTTGGAGACCAAGCTAAAAGTTTTAGACCATGTCTCAGACATATGGTGCATCAAATGAACTTTTAAAAGATTTTGACTATGTTGATATGCCATGCAGAGATCTTAAGTCTATAATGGCTTGGTTCCCCAGCGGAGCCTGGATTATCTTTACTTTCTGTGCAGGCAATCCACAGCTTTGAATTACTGGAAAAAGGAAAGTATACTGACAGTGGATGCTCTAGGCACATGGATGCGAAACAAGTCCTACTCTCGATTATGAGAAATTGATGGATAGTTTTGTTGCCTTTTGGAGGAGATCCCAAAGGAAGGTAAAATCACTAAAAAGGTTTAAATTCAGTCAGGTGTAAAATTGGATTTTAGAAGATGTGTACTTTGTTCTTAAAGAGCTTAAGTTTAACCCTTTTTTAGCGTCTCACAATATGTGTGACAAGAAATAAAAAGTGTTCTTTTTACAGACACTGGAATGTGTGTGTTTTGTCTCCTGACTTTAGGCAAGCTAACTTATGAAAATCATTGTCCTTGCTAAAGTTCCTAGAAAAGATAACTGTAAGTATTGATTTAAAGAATATGTCCTTTCAGGAGGTCTACTTGTCTCTTTGCAAAGGCACATTATTATTGATCTAATCTTTGGCAAGAAGGCTTGGGCATAATAAATTTTCAAACTATAAATAAATGGTTAAAGGAAACCTTGTAGAGGTTTACCTTTAAAACTTTTTAAAATTAATCAAACATGTGTTGCTTGTCATAAGGGAAAGCAACACAGAGCCTCTTGTAAGACCAAAAGAGTCAGTTCAATCAGCCAACCTTTACAAATGTTGCATATGGATTTATTTGGCCCAACATTTGTAAAAAGTCTAATGAAAAAGGTGTATCTGCCTAGTTGTCACAGATGACTATAGTAGGTTTAGTTGGGTTTTATTCTTAGTCACTAAGGATGAAACTAGTGAAATCCTTTAAACATTTATTACTGGCATAGAAAATCTAATAGACCTTAAGGTAAAAGTGATCAGATGTGACAATGGGACTGAATTCAAGAATAAGGGTCATGAATCAGTTTGTAAAATGAGGTTATTAAGAGGGATTTTAAATTTAGTGTTGCCAGAACTCCACAACAAAATGGAGTAGCAGAAAGGAAAAATAGGACACTAATAGAGGCTGCTAGGACTATGCTAGCTGATTCAAAATTGCCAACAACTTTTTGGGCTGAAGCAGTTAATACTGCTTGTTATGTTCAAAATAGGGTGTTAGTTATCAAGCCTCACAACAAGACCCCTTATGAACTTTTTCTAGGTAGAAAACCTGCCTTAAGCTTCATGAGACCATTTGGGTGTCATGTTACTATTCTTAATACATTAGATCACCTAGGTAAGTTTGATGGAAAGGCTGATGAAGGGTTCTTTGTAGGATACTCTACCAATAGCAAAGCATATAGGGTATTCAACAATAGAACTAGGATAGTAGAAGAGAACATGCATGTTAAGTTTAGTGAAGAAACGCATAATATTGCAGGAAATAGACCTAATTAGCTATTTGATATAGATGCTCTTACAATATCTATGAATTATAAGCCAGTTGTTGCAGGGAATCAAACTAATGGTAATGCAGGTACCAAAGAAAACATTAATGCAGGTCAAGATGGGAAGAAAATAGTACCTGATCAAAAGTATATATTGCTACCATTGTTGACATCTGATCCATCACTCTCTAAAAGTTCAAAGGATTCTCTTGATGCTGGATTCAAACCATCAGGGGAGGAGGAAAAGATAGATTCTGAACATCAAGAGAATAAAGATAGTGAAGTGCCAAATACAGAGGAGCTAAGAGTTAATCAAAGCAGGATGCAAATGTCAACAACACTAACAACATTAATACTGTTAGTCCAACTGTTAGTGCTGCTGGCATAGAAAATAATGTTGTTGATGAGAATATAATCTATGGATGTATTGATGATCCAAATATGCCTAATTTGGAAGAGATTATCTATTCTAATGATGATAAAGAAGTTAGTGCAGAAGCTGACATGAACAATTTGGCTACAAATGTGCCTGTCGGTCCTATTCCAACTATAAGAGTTCACAAGGATCATCCACTTGACCAAATCATTAGAGATATACATTCAACACCTCAAACCAGAAGGATGACAAAGAGTGTGAATGAACATGGTATGTTTAGTTTAGTGCAACAAAGAATCAACCATGAAGATTTTCAAAATTGTCTGTTTGCTTGTTTTCTATCACAAGTAGAACCCAAAAAGGTGATCCAAGCTTTGACAGATTCAAGTTAGATAGAAGCAATTCAGGATGAGCTTCTACAGTTTAAATTACAGAAGGTTTAGACTTTGGTTGATTTACCACATGGCAAGAGAGCCATTGGTACTAAATAGGTGTATAGAAACAAGAAAGATGATAAAGGTATCGTGGTTAGAAACAAGGCAAGACTGGTGGCACAAGGTTACACCCAAGAAGAAGGAATTGTTTATGATGAGGTTTTTGCTCCTGTTGTTAGGTTAGAAGCAATCAGGTTATTTTTGGCCTATGCATCATTTATGGGGTTTATTGTGTACTAGATGGATGTGAAGAGTGCCTTTTTATGAGGTACTATTGAAGAGGAGGTGTATGTGTGCCAACCTCCTGGTTTTGAAGATTCACAATTCCTTGACAAAGTTTATAAGGTAGAAAAAGCTTTATATGGTTTACATCAAGCTCCTAGAGCCTGGTATAAGACCTTGTCTACCCACTTATTAGAAAATAGATTTAGAAGAGGCACTATAGATAAGACTTTGTTCATCAAGAAGGACAAAGGTTATATTCTATTAGTACAGGTGTATGTTGATGACATTATCTTTGGGTCTACAAAGAAGTCTTTATGTGTTGAGTTTGAGCAAATAATGCACAAGAGATTCCATATGATAGAATCTTCATTAACCAAGACAAGTATGTGGCTGATATATTAAAGAAGTTTGATTTTGCCACTGTAAAGACAGCAAGCACTCCAATTGAGACTAACAAGGCATTGCTCAAGGATGAAGAAGTTGTGGATGTGGATGTTCACTTATACAGATCAATGATTGGATCATTGATGTACTTAACAGCTTCTAGGCCTGACATAATGTTGCTGTTTGTGCTTGTACAAGGTTCCAAGTTACTCCTAAAGTCTCACATCTTTATGCTGTGAAGAGGATCTTTAGATACTTGAAAGGTCAACCCAAATTGGGCCTTTGGTATCCTAGGGATTTACCATTTGACTTGGAAGCTTTCTGTGATAGTGATTATGCTGGAGCTAGCCTTGACAGGAAATCCACAACAGAAGGTTATCAATTTCTTGGCAAAGGGTTGATTTCATGGCAATGTAAGAAGTAGACTATAGTTGCCAATTCTACTACTGAAGCAGAGTATGTTGCTGCTGCTAATTGCTGTGGGCAGGTGTTATGGATCCAAAATCAAATGCTTGATTATGGGTTAAACTTCATGAACACCAGGATTCATATTGATAATGAAAGCACCATTTGTATTGTGAAGAATCCAGTGTTTCATTCTAAAGCCAAGCACATTGAAATAAGGCACCATTTCATCAAAGATTCTTATGAGAAGAAGTTGATTCAAGTAATCAAGATTCACACAGACCACAATGTTGTAGATCTTCTTACAAAGGCATTTGATGTTAGTAGGTTTAACTTTCTGATTGCTAGCATTGGATTACTTAACCTCTGAAGTATTGTTTGAGGTGAGGTTAATTAAGAGTGGATGAAAGGGAATGTATCATTAAGCAGAAGAAGGTGAAAGGTCTGGAAATCCTACTAAACCCCAACACACATCCACAACTGTATCACTATTTAATCTTGAACCAGTCACTGTTCTACCACAATCTTAACCCAAAAAGACTCAAAAACCTAGGAAAGCCAAAAAGGACCACTGAGATATCTTAGTCTAGTGAACCTATTCACCTTGTTGCAGTTGAGACTGTCTATAAGGAGTGGGAAGACAGAATAGAAAGGGCTGCCACTACTGCTTCTAGCTTAATGAATCTCTTCCTTAGGGAACAGATTCAGGTAGTGGTCCTAGGTGCTAAGATACCATATTGGGGGGGTGCAAAAGCTTAAACTAGGTTTGTGGCTGCATCTAAAAAGTCCAATGATCCACC
>BQNB010074703.1:0-31703 GCA_026074375.1 Tanacetum coccineum | reverse complement strand
TAGGGGAAATAAGCCTTAGAAACTATTCCTTCATTTGTCATTTTCTTATTCCTTAAAATGATGGGTAATATCAAAACATAGCATAAAAAGGTAATTTTGACCCGAATTAAAAAACATTATGACACATACAGATGAAAACCGAGTATTAATAGCGTCTCATAGATAGGAATGTATATGACTAGCACAAAAACCCTTAAAATTCTACCCTAAAAATGTGAGGTTCGCCTTTAGATCTATAGGAATTCGAGTATCTATTATTGATACCCAAGATATTTTATACCTTTAGCTTTCTCTAGTTAAGGAGTGAGCAGTCATATGTATCTATTCCGTCGTTACAGATGTGTACGTGTGGTCTTTATCGCCTATTCTGGAGCATTAAGATCGGTATTAAATTATATGAGTGTACCGATAGTGTATTAAATTCTAGAACTTGTTTTTGTGATACATCCCGAGACAGCATAATAAGTATTAGGATTTGCTTGATAAGAGGCATTAGGATTGACCCATGTTTTAAACCTGTAATTGTTATGATGGTCACACCGATCATGTAACTATCCCACACCCTTACCATGCACTTATTTTTAGTGCAGGATACCCCTGGTACAACCCTCCGAGCCTATCCTTTTTCACGGTTCTAGTAATTTTCTGGTTAAGTCGGACTATTAATGAAGAGCATTGTCACCCTTAAACCAATCGTTACACCCAAATCGCCTTAGCCTACCTTGTATGTATTCACCTTTAGTACATTATTGTTTTAACCCAAGTTAATTATTGAGTACACGGTTGCTAAGTCCTTATCCTTGTAAATACAGTTTTAGGACGATTGGGATTCATGGTAGTATTTATTTCGCGGAAGAATGAGAAAGAAAAGTTAAGCCAATACCCTTATACGTTTGTTAGATGATCTCTATGTTATTTTGATCCACCTCAAATCAGGTCATAGAATAGTTGCTTGTAAAGTATGTGAAAGCTCAAGTGTAGGGGTACGTGTTATAAACCCCATGTTGTGATGTATTATGTTATTAAAAAACAGAAAAGAAAAAGAAAAGAGATTGATGTAGAGTTGTGTAGAGTTTGTATATCTTCGTCCAAGTCTTGGCTTAGTAACCAAACCAGCGTGTATTCGTGTAAATAATAAGCTAACCCTTCCACTCCAAATTCACCCAAAGCCACCCAAATGTATCCCATCCGTTTCCGTTTCCATTATATGTTATCTTACACCTACACCCCACAACCCTTTAAAAGACCTCTTAGATAGTAATGAATAATGCTTACGCCTAGCAGTGGAGCTTTGATCCTTTACCAAGCCTATAGTAATTTATATGCTATGACAGGTAATGAGTGTTGATTTTCCGTTTCCCTATTATAATATAATTTATTATACACCCGAGTGAAAGAGAGAATCCCAAACACTTATGTGAGGTGCTAGTATATACTTTCTGTGCTTTTATTTACGAGGTCTAGAAGGTTGTGTTGTAAAATGCTTTTAAAGAGTAGGTTAAATGACCCTAATACTGCCATTGTCTAGGTAGAAAAGCCCATTTGCTTGAGGACAAGCAAATCCCAAGTGTAGGGGTATTTGATGAGGTGTCATTTTATACACTTTTTCGGGGTCATTTAACCCCCTAAATCGTGCATTTATGCCCAAAATAGGTACTTAATCATTCCTTTTTAGGTATTTAGCATTTGGAAGGCATTTGGAGGAAATACACGCGACTTGGGCTCATTTGGAGAAGAAACGGACGAGACTACGGACCTAAACCAACATCTCTCAAGATTATGTTCTCAGCGACTAGAGACGGCGTCACAAGATACATGTGATGTCGTCACAACTTATCCCACGACGGCTTCACAAGAATTCACGACGACGTCAGCTCGTACGACCCAGCCCAAGATCTAGAATATTCTCTTTCATGACGGCGTCACGATTAAAACGCGACGCCGTCACAACGATTTATCTATATATACAAACCCGAAATTAGGGTTTTAAGGTGTGTAACTTTTGAGTAAAAAAATGGAGACGAACCCTAGTTCATTTGGCAGCTTATTAGGACGATTTTAAGGCTTCAAAACCCTATTGTAACTCCTTCAATTCATGTTTTAATCAAGTAAGATTATCTTAATCATTCAATATGTCTTGTTGTTTGATTATTTATTGTTCTTGCTTTATCTTTAACATGCTTGGCTAAACTCCTTATTGTGTTCATTTATGATTGTATGAAACCTAGAATGTAGATCTTAGTGGTGTTGCTTCTTGTGATGAATATGCATGTTAGGCTTTAGAAAACCATCTTTTGTCTATATCGCTGTTTATATGTCTAGGGAAAAATGATTATGTAAAAAGGATACCATTGGGTAATAGTCTTCATACTACCTTGCCCCTTATATGGTTGATCTACTTTTAATATATTTCAAATGCATTTAATATACTCTTGGGGGCTTTGGAATAGTCTTCATACTACCTTACTTGTGCGTTACCTCAACAAAATATTAAGTAGACGGCAGGTTCGTGTAATCTGTTTATGACTTAGGAAATAATTACATAGATTATCACAAGTGTGACAAAGCAACAACACTAGGAGAAGCAATCTAGGGAGTAATACATGATTAAATGAATACAATCTTTTTATTATATTCTTATCACCATTAGCGTAGTTTATTATTTAGTGTAATAGCTAAAACCAAACCCAACCTCTCAAACATATGATTTACTTGCTTTCTATTAAATATAAAAACAAAAAAATAATCTTCTCTCACCCCCTAGAATTCTGTTAACCGTGATCAAGCCTTCCCAACCTATTACCCTAGAAAACGATAACAACCCCTGAGCCTATACTATTACTACAACGGTTAGGTACTCTGCCTAGGGAGTTGTAAAACTTCTTGTAGAAATCCCTTACGACAATCGCATCAGTTACCCACCTGGTTTTAAAAGAAATCCTAATTTGAAAGTTAATGGGAATTTTAATAACAACAAAAGCAATAATGCTGATTCAAAGGGAAATTTTATGGGTAACAATAAACTTAAAACTTCTACAGTTACTCTATCTTTTGCTAATGAGCAGGTTTTAAAACTTATGAATCTTCTAAATGATAAGTCTGGTTTTACTGCTCATGCCAATACAGCAGGTAGTAGTGTTTGCTCCTTTTTTAACTGCAATGTGTTCTTTAATCAACACTTCTATAAGTTTTTATGTGCTAATGTTACTTTAAAAGGAGTTAGTTATCACTTTGGGTGGATAATTAACTCTAGGGCTAACCAACATATGACAAACAGTATTAAAAATATGATACATGTGGTTGATGTTTCTGATTTAAACCTTACTGTTGGTCATCCCAATGGTATTTGGCTAAAATTACTCATATTGGTAATCTTAGACTTAACAATAATGTCATCTTGTTTCATGTGTTGGTTTTCCCTGAATATCGTGTTAGTCTTCTTTCTGTGCATAAGTTGATCAAAGATAGAAAGTTAAGTATTTGTTTTAATGAAACTAAGTGTTTAATTCTGGATTTGAAAAAGGAGAAAGTTTGGGAGACTAGTATTGAGTCTGCTGGTCTGTATTTGTTTGATGTTGATAGTGATAAATTTATGGTTAGTCATCAAAGTAAGTTTTTTGTCTGCTGTGTCTTAGGAAGTTTGGCATAATAGGTTGGGTCACCCTGCTAATAAGGTGTTAAAATTGTTTAAAATTCTATAAACCTGTCTAATATTGATCATAATAGTCCTTGTGAAGTCTGCCATAAGGCAAAACAAACTAGAGATGCTTTTCCTATAAGTGATCATAAGTCTACCAGTTCAGGTGAGCTTATTCATTTGGATGCATGGGGTCCCTATAGAGTGGTTAGCAGGGAGGGTTTCAAGTATTTTTTGACCATTGTTGATGACTTTAGTAGGTCTGTTTGTGTGTATTTGCTTAAAACCAAAGATGAGGTGTACAATATGTTTATTATTTTTTACAAATTAATTTTGAATCAGTTTGAAACGAAATTAAAGTTGCAAGATCTGATAATGGAACTGAGTTTGTAAATTTGAAAATGAATGAGTTTTTTTAACACTATAGGTATTGTGCATCATATATCGTGTGCTTATACACCTTAGTAGAATGGTATTGCTGAGAGGAAACATAGACACTTGCTCAATGTAGCAAGGAGTCTTATGTTTCAGGGAGGGATTCCTCTTAGTTTTTAGACTGGATATGTTTTAACTGCTACTTACTTTATTAAGAGGCTTCCTTCCTTAGTTTTGAATGACAAATCTCTTTTTCATTAGTATATGGTAAGGAACCAAATCTTTCTCACTTACAGAGTTTTGGTTGTTTGTGTTTTGCTGTTGTGGTCAAAGGTTCTGATAAATTTTCTGAGAGGTCTGAAAATTATGTTCTTGTTGGGTATGCTAGTGGTAAAAAAACCTATAAACTTTTTAGTAAAAATAGAGGTATTTTGTATTACAGAGATGTAAAATTTTATGAGACAGTTTTTCCTTTTAAAATGAATAATAGTGATCAATCTTTGAAAGAACACACTGATGTTTCAACCTTAAACTTTTTTTATCAGTATGAGTGTCACACCCCGACATAGGCGGAAACACGAGTATGCGACGAAGAATGATCAATCATAACACAAGATACGAAATAGAGAAATCTAAAATGCATTGATGAAAAAGTGTCATGATGATCTTCCACCTCAAGTACAGACTTGAGTGAAGTCCCGATCAAGAACACATCAAATAGTCACGAATTATTACAACCAAAATCCCACGCAGGGGTCTATACTAGTCTCAACCAAACCTCATAGTACAAAGTTTAAACAAACACCAAATGCAAGACCTCTCAAAACATGATCCATACAGGATATTCTTAAAGTCTGCTAGTCCGCATCACAACCTTACCGATCATTAATTTCACCTGAAAATGATACTCGAAAAGGTCAACAATAATGTTGGTGAGCTCGTAGGTTTGAAGGAACCCAGTTGATGTGCCAATATTTCAAACAGTTGGACAATTGTGCAATATGACAGTGAATATATGCAAAAACACTCAAAACCCATGACTTAGCATCACCGCTAATCATGTACCATGACCTAGCATCCCTGCTGGTCATCACACCAGCATATACCAATGCTCTTGGGGTCGCAACCCCGATGTCATACGCACCTAAAGGCCTACCAGCTGGAGCATTTACTTAGGGCAGACCCTTCACAAACATAGCAAATCCATGCTAATCACATACATTGCCATGCACCTCGATGCATGCAAGTACAATCAAACCACATAATATTCACTTAGCAGTCATAAGCACATAAATTATCCCAAAAACAAAACCACATTTCGCATAGTTCAGAAAAATAGTTCAAAACACATTTGAGTATCTTTTCTCCCCAAGAGAAAAGATTTAAAAATAGGGCTACGAGAACTCACCTCAAGCAGCAAACTCAATATCACACAAGCAAATGCAACAACGTCCGAACACGACCTAGTCCAATTAATGTTCCATTTAGACGTTTATTTCCAATACAGTTTTCAGGTTTGATGCATAGAGGTCAGATGCGCGTTGTACGGTCACCCTTAACGTTTTCAGTGGTGTGATGGTTGATGACTTATCTTCAAAAATAACATACTTCCAACTCATACTTTAGTATAATATATACTTATACCTCGCTAATATAATAGATAAGTAATATAAGATAATAAATACTTATATATATATATATATATATATATATATATATATATATATATATATATATATATATATATATATATATATATATATATATATATATATCTCGGTAAATCCATTCGGTACTCTTAGTTACCATTAATTCATCATTTAAGTTATAAGAAACAAAACGTTTATTTATACTAGACAATTTAGAAAAGTTTTCGTAAAAATATATTTTTTATCTTTTAGTCGGCGTATTAAAATAATAATATTTTATTATTTTATCAAAAATCGCGTTTTGAGTCAAATTTCTAAGTAATGACTTTTTACGAAATTTCGACATGACCCGTTCGTTTATACAACGTTTTCCAGGATTTTAAACCTTAATTTCAAACATTTTTCATAATTTACCACTTTTTGACAAAACGCCAAAATCATATCTCGCAACGCTTATCAAAGTATATTTCCTCAAAACGACTTTCAATATCAATTCATAAGTATGTTTCGCTTTCCAAAAGTTCACCAAAACTCATAAAACGACTAATTTACGCTTATTGGGCCTTAAGGCCCAATAAGGATCCATTAAGATATTTATATGCATAATATATATTTTATGCCCAATACCAAAGCCCGTTAGTATATATCTAAGCCCAAAACAATAGCTAACAAGATAATCTAGACCACAATAAGCCACGGCTTATTGGGCTTATTGGGCCGTGAGCCCATAAGCTCCCAAAACTATAATAAGCTTTTAAATAAGCTAATGCACTACGTAATATATTCGGTTATCACCATAAGCTATCAAAATAGTCCACAAATACACGACATACGAGGTAAATAATCAAAAATACTTCTCTCGTATTCCTTTAAGTTTTCGTGAGCTAATAAGCCCAAAATAAGCTCGAAAATTGCTTAATAATAAGCTAAATTATCCAGTATCCAAAATAAGATACATAGCAAATAAATGTTTTTCAACCATCACGGCCATGACAATAAAACTACAAAAACCTTATCCCCTTTTATCTTTGTTCGAACCATAACCGAACCCTAAATAACCTTTCGTAAAATTTTCGTGATCGATTTTTAACAAACGCACCGTACAACTAGCTTCTATGCATCATTTAACACACAAAAGTACAAGTTAAATGTAAATTTAGAAAACTTACAAAGAGGGTTTTGAAAGCGAGCTAAGACACGATCCGACTACCCAAACGTGGTTTAAACAATAACCTGAATACTAGAATCAACCCACGACTCCGCAAATCTTCATGTTTTTTTATCAAAGATTGAAAAATGTATGTGTTTGTGTGTGTGCTTTCGTCGGACGCAACACAAGAGAGAAAGAGAGAAAAAGATTTTGATTTTTGAAAGTAAACATGAAATGTGTGTGATGTGAGAAGAAAACAAGACATATAGTACCAAGGCTTGGGACCATGTAGCTAAAATTGTGCCTCATTGTCCCCTCCTTGTCTCGAAACTGGTTGGAATCCAAAAAGGGTATCGGGAGCCTTCGTTTTGTGTCGGGTTCACTTAAAACTCAAAAACCTCGATCGTAAAATATTTCCCGAAGTTACTTAGTATTTTTATTCATTTTAAAAATACTTTTCCCGTAACTTAGAGTATTTACATGACTTATCTCCACATTAAACTTCCCAGAAATCATTTTGAAGATTATCAGACGTGTCAGGACTCGTTTTTGGCATTTCACGCTATTCACTGGACAATCCTCCCGAAACATAATTAACATAATAATACCCTCCAAAAAGGATTATTATACACCATATAACCATAAAACACCTCAATCACATAAATTCATCACCGTTAACACTGTACAAGTTCTAACAAAACTGACAAACGTCAAATAGTTAAAGGACTAAATTAGAACATTCAAATCACACAAAAAGGATAGGGGTTACAATGAGTCAGAACCTACAGATTAAACTCCTTTGAGACCCAATGATGATGAGGAAGACTCATCTGGTAGAGATGGTAAAGTTCATCATCTAGGGCAGGGTTTTATTATAGAGCAATATGGTAACGATGAGGATAACTTTGCAACTCCTTTAGATGAAAACATTAATTCTGAGGGCAAGTTGGTTTAACTGACGAGGTTCCTTTTTTTCAAAATGATTTTCCTAATACAGCTGAGGAAGTTGGTCCTAAAAGGTCTCAAAGAACTTCTAAATTGCCTGCTAGGTTAAATGAGTTTGTTATTGATAACAAGGTTAAATATGGTTTAAACAAATATGCTAATCATTCTTTCTTAAGTCCTAAAAATTATTGTTTTATTTCTAATTTGAATAAGGGTCACGAACCTTCTTCTTATGAATAAGGTATGAATGATGTTAATTAGGTTAATGCTATGAATGAGGAAATGAATGCTTTGTATGAAAATAAGACTTGGGATATGACTGATCTTCCTCTTAATAGAATACCTATTAGTTCTAAGTGGGTGTTTAAAATTAAGTATAAGTCTAATGGAGAAGTTGAAAAGTATAAAGCTAGACTTGTAGCTAAGGGTTTTGGTCAAAAAGAAGGAATAAATTATGAAGATACCTTTAGTCATGTTGTTAAGATGACCACTGTTAGGTGTTTGATTAATCTTGTTGTCCATAATGATTGGAAGATTTATCAAATGGATGTTAACAATGCTCTTTTATGGGGATTTAAAAGAAGATGTTTATATGGTTCCTCCTCCATGGTTTTTTAATAAAAATGAAACAAAAGTTTATAAATTGAAAAAATCTTTATATGGCCTAAAGCAGGCTCCCAGGCAATGGAATCAGAAGTTGGCTGAAGCCTTGCTTGAAGTTGGTTTTGTTCAATCAAAGAATGATCATTCTCTTTTTATTAAAACTATGGGAAATGTTTCCTTGTATGTTTTGGCATATGTGGATGATTTGGTGATAACTGGAAGTGATGTTAAAGAAATTAAAAGTGTTAAAATTATTTTGAGTCACAAGTTCAAAATCAAAGATTTAGGAGAATTGAAATATTTTTTAGGAATTAAAGTTTTGAAAACTAAGTTTAGGTTATGTTTAAATCAAAGAAAGTATTGTTTAGAGTTACTTCATGAGTTTGGGTTGTTGTCTTGTAGGCCTGTTGTAACACCTTTACCTGAGAACATAATTCTGAGTCATAAGGAAACTGACTCAGATAAATTTCTCTTGAATATTACTAATTACCAAAGGGCAAATAGTCTAAAAAAGCATCAAACTTGTCACGTTTTCCTTTTGTATGCTATCAATTTTTATTTTTTCTATAGAATTCAAACACTTTGCTAATCTTCCTATTGTAGCACTAATTAACAAAATCTCTCACGTGGCACGATTTTAATAAAGTTTTCCAGTTTTATTTTTTTTGCCATTATAATATGTAGTTGTTATACTTTATTTATTAACATTTTTCACCCTTTAACCATTATCACGCCCCTCAATCTAATTTAACACAGTTGACTCCATTTTCATCACTGGATCTTCAAAAGATCCCAATTCCCTCATTTACCCAAACCATCCAAAATGGGTTGCATTCAATCCTCAAATCCAACAACACCATCATCATCATCATCAGGCATCACACCCTCCATCTCAAAACTAACCCTAACCCAAGACCTAAACTCATACCAAGACGCCCTTAAATTCGACCCAATTCTCCAATCCTTCGACACCAATCTCCAGTATCGCACATCTCGTATCATTAACTCACTTGCACTCGAAGGTGAAGTCTGGTCACTTTCCTTAAACTCATTAAAAGTAGTGACAACTAGTTTACTTGACATGAACCAAGAATTTGTTAATATCTTGATTGAGAGTAAAGAAGATATATGGAATAATGATGAGCTTTTTGTTTTGGTTCAAGACTTTTTTGACCTTAGTTTGTTGACTTTGGAGTTTTATACTAGTTTGCAGGACTGTTTGAAGAATGCTAGGCATAGTTTGAGTTTTTGAATGTGGAGATTAATCAATTTGATAAGGATGGAGATTATTTGGTTACGTTGGATTATTTGAAAAGGTTTGAGGGTTGTGAGGGTTTTTTAGTAAGGAGTTTTTGAGCTTTTTCATGCGGTTTATTCGAGCCAGGTGAAAATGTTAAAGAAGCTGCAGGTGCAGAAGGTGAATGTTGTTAAGAGGATGAGGAATGTGGAGACGTAGAGGCGTTTATGTAATGTGATATTTGTTGTTAAGTTTAGTACTGTTTTGATTTCATCTGTTGTTATAGCTATTGTTTCTGCGCCTCCGTTGGTTATGGCTTTGGCTGCTGCGGTCGCTGTGCCGTTAGGGTCGATGAGGAAATGGGTTAATTCGTTGTGGAAAAAGTATGAGATGGAGTTGAAAGGATAACGAGAATTAATTAATGCGATGAGGATGGGGAGTTTTATTGTGATTAAGGATTTGGATAATATTAAGGCGTTGGTTGATAAGTTGGGAGTTGAGATGGAAGGGTTGGTGATGAATGCACAGTTTGCGATTAGTGAAGAGGAGGAAAAGGCGGTTGGGGCTGGGGTTGTGGTTGAGATAGGGAGTGTGGAGAGGGAAGTGGGGTCCACTGGCGGCGGAGAGTGGAAAAAGTGGTGGTTGGGAGGAGGAGGTATGGTGGTGTGATGGTGGTGAAAGAGGTTGAATGGAAGATGAAGAATAGATTTAATCATTAGGTTAAAGGGGTGGGTTTTGTAAAAAATAAAGCATACTGGCCATATATAACATTGGCAAAAAAAATAAAACTGAAAAAATATATTAAAATCATGCCACGTTAGATTTTTTTTTAATTAGTGCTACAATAGGAAGATTAGCAAAGTGTTTGAATTCTATAGAAAAATTAAAAGTTGATAGCATACAGAAAGAAACCGTGACAAGTTCGATGCTTTTTCAGACCATTTGCCCATTACCAAAAGCTAGTAGGTAAATTAATTTACCTTACTCACACTAGACCATACATATCCTATTCTTATTGTTTAAGTCAACATATGCATGCTCTCTTAAAATCTCATTTTGATAATGCTCTAAGGGTGTTAAAGTATTTGAAGCTTGCATTAGGTCTAGGTGTGAATTTTTCTAAAAAGAAGAATGATTGTTTGATAGTTGCTTTCTCTGATTCCGACTGGGCAAAATGTCTTGTCACTAGAAAGTCTGTATCAGGGTATTTTGTCTTTATTAATGGTAATTTGGGTTCATGGAAAAGTAAGAGACAAACTACTCTTTCTAAGTCTTCTGCTAAAGCAGAGTATAGGTGCATGACCTCAACTACTTGGGAAATCATGTGGATTGTTAAAGTGTTACAGGATTTTTGAATGAATAACTTGATTCCTGCTAATTTGTATTGTGACAATAAGTATGCAATACAAATTGCAGCCAATCTAGTTATGCATGAAAAAACCAAGCACTTTGATATTGATGTGCACTTGGTTAGAGAAAAGGTTTCTTCTGGATTGATCAGGACTGTTAAAGTTGATCCAAAGATAATGTTGCTGATATTTTGACTAAGGCTCTTGGATCTTTTCAGCATAATGTTTTGACAAAAAAGCAGGGTATGATAAACTTGTTTGGAACATAAGCTTGAGGGATGGTATTCAAAGTATTGTTTCATATTTGTTAAGCTTATGATATTTCAGGGGCTAGATTGTAATATTTTTTCCTCTAATCATAGTTTGTGCAAGTATTGTTACATTCTTAAGTGTAGGGGCCTAATTGGAACTATGAGCTATATATAAAGAAAAGGAAGGGAGCTAGGGTTCATATCATTGATCCGTTTTCTCTCTCTACTTCAATATCTTTCTCTCTCAAGATTTCATATCCAGTTTTAGGGTTTGGTGTTCATCTGACCATCTTGATCAAGATTGATAGTTTTGATAAGTTTTAGTATGTGAATTTTGTATAGGTTTAAGATATCACTCAGTTGAGGACTATCTTAGTTTTCCTTTATATTTGTTTGGGCAAGCATTCATGTTGTGGACTTGTCTTCTTTGTACTCTTAATTTAATAAGAAATAAAGATCACCAAAGGGAGTTGATAAACTTAGCTGTTCTATATCATTTTTACAATACATTATGTATTTAATAGTTGTACTTTGTGTATAATGAAATTAATTTTGAAAGTAAGGGAGATATGAAATTAATCATATTTATATTATTGGTAGAAGGGCAAAAAGCTGATGTAGACGACTAACATGAGCTATAAATTCAAAAACCTTATTAATTACAATCTAATTATATTTTAGATATGTGTGAGGATTATACATAGTAGGCAAACAACAACGGAATTTTATAGCGGTAAACAATTATAGTTGCGATATTATAATTAAGTGTTTCGTGTATCATTTATACATACTACATAAAATAATCAAAATGTAATTCAACTCAAAGAACGATGCTTCAAATGTATCAAAAAAAATATGAAAAAACTTAGTGAGACTGAAAATGAAACATTAAATCAGTTTTAAAATACGATGTCTTATACAGTAAAGTTTGTGAATGGTTTTTTTTTAATTATTAATGTTAGAAGAAAATAAAAAAATCTCATTTTTTTCCTTAAAACTATATTAAAAAAATTGTCATGCATATTTTTAAAACTTTTGGTGAGAACAGTCTTAAGCCAGCTATTTCATTGTAAAACACTACAAAACCCAGGAACACCGGGTCATAATTAAAGTTTTCGACCCGACTAACCCGACCCGGTTTTAATTTATCGGGTGCATTAACTATTTTGCTCCAGCCACGTGTCAACACAATATCTTCCCACCACTCTCTCACCCTCTCTTCCTTTCACCCACCGTTTTATCATACTTCCAAATAGAAAACACACACACACAAAAGAAACATCTAAACAGATCTAGAAAAAAAAGGATAAAATCATTGTTCACTTTATTGAGAGTATTGAATTTTTCGGTTTCAAAATCCAAAAAAAAAGGTTTACAACAAAACCTGCATTTGAAAGTAAGTCTATCTTTTCAATCTCATTGCATGTGATTTCATATAAAATTGAGGTTTGATCAAATAATATGTGTTTGTTAGATATGGAAATGCAGATTCACTGATGCCTAACCAGAGCAATCGGTTCAAGTGGAAGAGAAGATAAAGATCTTCATATTTGTGCATGTACTATAGGGTTTTTTTTATGGGCTTACGATTTTTGAGTTTAGGTATGTTGTTGAATACTTTTTATATGATGTTTAATGATGTTTAAAAGGTTTGAGTCTCAGATAACTTTTTTGTTTTGATTATAGTTTTGGATTTTGATTTTAATTTTGAATTGCCGTTGGTGTTTTTTAGATTTTTGAAATATCCAAGCAAACCTTTTGAACAAAATTTAGTATATTATATAATGAACTAAAAAGTCGACTGGGTTAAATCGGAACACTTTTGAATAGAATTTAGTCTATTACATAGTTTAGTTTTACTCAATGTGTAATGCATGTTGTCTGATGTCATCCATAAACTAAGTGTATAAGTACTAACTCATGTTGTCTCATATCACAGATTATGAGTACACTGATAAGCCATAAAGGAAGCACTTCATATCGTTTAGTAGTTGGGTGCGATTGCAGAAAGGTTGATAGTATTTATCTCTTACATATTTCTCAATTCTCATCCAAAAAGCTATATCTTAATTTTGATCATGACAACATAAATTGCAGGTGTGATGTATGTAGCCACGGTGTGGTCTTATGGGAGCTTTGTACGATGGAAGAACCATTAGGTGGAATAAATGCAATGCAAGATGTTGGTGCACTCGGGTTCCAACATCGTCTTCTTAAAATTCCAAATAAGGATGAAAGCCTTGGCAATGAGTAAGCTTACTGAACTTGATACCATTTCGTTTATATTTGTGACACACAATACTTGCTTTATTGTAGTCCGTACACCTTCAACTAGAAGGCTAACAATTTAAAGACCCATAATATGTTAAAAAAATTCTTACCGTTTGTAGTATATAAAACTTAACCAAACACCCCCTTTTATACAAAAATTATACGTTGAACAACAGACAACAAAAACATGCTATCTCTTGATATATTATGCTATAGAAATGAAAAGTAAATTGAAAATGATGATCACCCATTGTCTCATATGCCGTCAGTGGTTTCGTTTCGTTATTGGGTCAACATTTGTCGTTCATATTAGCACTTATTAGCTAATTATTATGTGAAACCCTGATGTCTGCATTCTCTAATTGTGATTATTATATTTAATTATGGTTGTGGACTTTTGATCATACCATAATATATAGCAAAGATGTAATCTACTATTTGGGCATCATATGAAGCCGAATCTTTATAGCTTAGGTGTCTCAAATAAGCGGGTTATGTTTTTTAGTCTTTGTGAACCTGATGTTCTGTTTTAGCGTCTGCAAAAATCAATGGGGATCGATAGATCAGTTACGCGTTACAACCAGCTTACACAAATGGTCATGGAACAAAACTTTAGCTTTTAAAGTCAACAGACTTTGGGAGTATAGTACTTATTTTGATAAAGGAAGGCCAACTTTTTATAATGATATTTTTTAGATAAAGAAAGCAACTATCAAAGGTAATATGTTGTTTGCGGCTTTACGTTGTGTTGATGGGTATTAAATGTTTATGTCATGTTTATAATGAAATGCGCTGTGATGTCATAAAACGAAAAATATTTAGACTTTGGGTGGTGTTTGTTTACGCTTATTTGGTCAGCGTATGGGTTTTTTAACTTTTGAAAATCTCATAAGCCGAAAAATAAGCTTTTGTGTTACAATAAGTATTTGGTGTTTATTTTTTGTGAATTGTCGTGTTTTTTTACGCTTGAGCCGCTAAAATATGAATCCTTTATGATCTACGTCATTTCGTTTATTTTCGGATTAAAATGGTTGTTTTTGGATTAAAACCGTTTTTACACATAAATAGTAAACAAAAGGTTTTCCAAACAAGGCCTAAGTCTGTTACTTTACTTGGTATATATTTTTCTGTGAACTTAAGCAGCCCCTGGATTTGGACCTTCGCAGTTTGCTCTTTAAGATGAGTGTGGCAGATGATGCACCGATGAACTCATCCAAAAGTGATGATTTTGCCGCTTTTCTAGATACAGAGTTGGACACATCTAATGCCTCTCCTGAACCAGAAGAACATGCTGATGATACACATCATTCAGATATAAATAGGTGCATATTAAAATTGTTCCATTGAATAAAAAATTTGGTCCATTTTGATGCTCCTTTCAACTCTCTTTGTAACGGTGGTACTCTCTTAACCATTCTGGTGCTCTGTAGGACAAAGAGGCAGAAGATCGAGGTGTTGGAAAGTGTCTCAGGATCCAATGATTCAACATCCCGGCACAATACAAAATTAACAGTAGGTAATACCTTTTTGTCCGTTTTAAAGAAAACTAAAATATATCAGAAAACATAAGTAAAAAAGAAGTAGAATGCCCTACAACTAGCAAGTAGCAGAAGCATCAGTTAAGGAGGGTTTATGCACAGAGTGTTCAAGTAATGGGCTCATTTCATAGGTGGAGTCATGGAGAATACTTATCAGTAGAGCATACCGGTTTTTACACAAGGTTCCACATCAGTAATGCTTAGACCTGGAAGGTACGCTTCCTCTAACACAAATAATACCATGTCTAGAAAAAAGTGGAATTTGCATTGTTAATAGCAAACGAGTAATGATTTTCTTCGGATAATGAAGCTGCACCTGCCTCCTCATGGTTTGCACTTCCCAACAGGTATGAATTATTTTTTATATGTGTTTATCACAGGCGTGCACGGTACAAGCTCATGATCCTTTGGTCATATTGTATAATAATAACAACGAAAATCTGCTAATATAAGAACTTTCTAAGTTTTGTCGCAACTTATATCTAAATGGGTACAAATATGTACTCTCTGATAGATATGTTAATATGATTTTGTTCTCCAAATTTCCAACAAACTGATTGAAGTTAAAACAAATTTGCAAGCTAAAACAAATTTGTATATTATGTTTAGTTCATATGGATGATATAAAATAAATTAACAAATCCACTTATTAAAAGGAATATAAAAGTTTACAAAGAGATGTCATTCCCTTTAGGCTGGTAGTCATTATCTTATATAAAAATTAATAATATCAGTAACATTGTATTCGTGTAAAACCGCACCATTTATAAAATATGTTATGGGATATGGTGAGTGGGTCGAGTGGGTTGAGTTGTTGGTTCAGTGGGTGTGTTCAATGCGCGTGTTCAGGGAATGTGTTCACAGTGGCTATCCGTTGAGCTACTTATTATCTACTTAAAGCTACTGTTAAACATACATTCTTCTTTATCTACTTAAAGTATTTGTTTGTTTTTACTATTTTCTTTGCACATTGATATGTGCTTAATTACACATACCGTTTTCCATTAAAACCATACTTAAATGACTAAAAACGTACCAAAAATACATTGTATTTGTATGTTTTCACTTATATTATGAAGGAAATGGATACCCAACAAAAGGACGAAAAAAGAAGCCAAAAACGACAAAACCGAGCACGGAATGGAAAAGCGTGAAAAGCCAAAGTCAAAGTCAACCAAAAAGTCAACAAAAGTCAAAGTCAAAGTCAAAGTCAACCTAAGTCAATGGTCAAAGCCGAAGCCGTAATCAAAGAAAACTTATCGGGCCAACCCAACCCTTTTTATTGGGCCAAGTCGGCCCAATAAGTCATTTAAATCAAAACTTTAATAAGCCTTATTTGATAAAAATGGCCCAAATCCTTTTAAAACCAAACCGGCCCAAAATAAAACAAGTATAGGCCCAATTATAGTTAACCATTGTTAAGCCATATTACCCTTTTATCATTAACTCTGTTAGTCCTCCAGGGACTACACTTGCAATAACACATATAACAATGGAGGACTAAACCTGCCTAGTCCCCAAAACAATTACACCACAAAGGACGATACTTGCAATATCAACATATAAGATGAGGGACTAGTCCTGCCATCCAACCAAACTTTTACCCTGCACTAAAAATCAAAACAGAGTACCCAATTTTCCCGCCAATAAAACCCAGTACTATTCAACCATCTCTTTCCCACCTTGTTTACTGTTCCCCTCACTCCAAACCCATCACTCTCACTCACATAAAGCCATTGCCACCTGGCATCCTAAATAAACCATTGGTTGGTGAAAAAAGACAGAAATCAAGGGGAATGAACAAAAAAGACTTGGGACCAAGATTCATCAATGGTGGAGAATAATTTGACCTTACTCACACAACAAACACACAAAGGCTTGAAGCTCTCACGAAAGAAACACAACAAGCTTTGTAGACTTTTAGTATAAATAGGCTAGAATAGTTTAATTTTCCCTTGGTCTAATTTTTGTTTAATCAAGCATTTGTATTAATAAAGTTTGTACCATTTTAATACTATCTTTTTAATACATTGTCATTTAATTTAATTGTCATTTAAATTTCAGCCTTGTAATCTTTTTTCAAGTTAATGCAAATTTAAGTGTTTTCCTCTAAATTATTGTCATTTACTTATTTGTCTTTAAATACTGTTTATTAAGCCTTTGTGTAAGCCTTTTAAGTCATTGAAAGCTTATATTAAAGCTGTTTTACTTTTCTGTCTAAAAATAAAAAAAAAGGAATCTATCAAATCATAGGAGCAAGGTGTTTTTATTTGGTTGGGTAGCTTGGTTAACGAGTTCTTGGGAAGCATATAGGAAAGGTTTATAAGCTTTTGAGAGCTTATTGTCTTGCTAATAGCTTGGACTATTGCTTATTACTGTAGCATTAGCTTATTTGTTGCTTATTACTGTTTTTTCTTGCTTATATATGTTCTTTATGCTTACTTGTCTTTATCTTATGCTTATATGTCTTTTAGTGAGCCTTTTAATTAAATTATGTCCTTTCCATGCTTTAAACTGTAGTTTGTTTTAGCTCATTTATTGTTGATATGATTGGTTTATTTTTGTTTATTTTAGCTTTTAAACTACTCTGTCCTACCTTTGTCTCCTAACTTTTTTGCACTTAATAACCTAAATCAGTTTGAGGTCCATTCAAAAAGGTTAAAAGGGTGTTTGGGTCAAGGGTGAAAGTGGGTCAAATGGAGTAAAAACCTTTTGGGTCATCTTGGAAAACTTATACCACCCTTTGTAAGTCCTTTTTGATCTGTCATTCAAAGTTTAATAGTCTAAAAACAAATTTTGAGGTGTTTCATATAAGTCTTTTCAAAACTGTGTTCAAAAACAGTTTGTCATATCTTATTTGATTCAGCCTTCTAAAAAACGCGCGCGCGTCATAAGTGTGTTTTTGTGTCTTTTTTCTATTCTATGTTTTAATGCAGTAGATTAGAGTCCTTTAGGTTTTCTTTTGTCTTTGTCCAAATTAGTCATAACTGTGAAGTCATATTTTTTGTTTTCAAAAGCAATTTTTAATTTTGAATTTTGTTAAGCAAGTAAAAATTGTTTTTGCTTTCAAAATTTTGAGCTAAGTCCTTTCAGGTTAACTCCATTGTTTTAACTTAAACTTTCTTTCAGCTTATTTTTAGCTTATTTTTAAGGCTGCAAATAGCCCCATTTTTTTACATAACCAAAAAATTCAACATGTGTGACTGTCACAGCTATTTCACAAGGCTTTTTTCCTTGGCTTACCTTAGCTTCAAACCCTACTTTTTTTTGTTGATTTCTAGTAGCAGTTGGACAGCTTTTTAGCGGGAGTTAAAACCCCATAGCCATAAGGTTCCTTTAAGGGCTTAAAAATAAGCCCAAAAAGTGCCCCTTGTGGCTGTTGGTCTGCCAGTTTTAGAACCCCTTGCTTATTTGCTTATTTTGATTTTCTGCTTATTTTAACCTGTTCATTTTGCTTAAACTAGCTTATTAGGTATAGTTGATTAACTGTTTTAGCTTAGTTTGCATTTCCTTTTGCTTATTTGCCCAAAAGTTGCATGGAAGGTAATCAGTTGGAAGTTGCACAGTTCCTCAGGGGTACACACTTTAATGACCAATGAAGGAGTAGTCATACATATGCTAACAGAGAAGAAGTATCCTTTAAAGAAGGAAATACTGGTGCAAATGCTAAATTTAAGATTAGAGTCTGAAGAAGAAAGTACAATGGCATTGGAATTGATAAGATTTATCAAGAAGGTACTTGCTGACTTAGAATCTAAAGAACAAGACTGATGGAAGTGAGAAGGGATTGAGTGTTGGCTAACCACCACACAACAAATGGTTATCAATTCACCATGCTTAACAGGCAAAAGAATTGGCTAGTCCACAAGCAAACGGCTTGGGGTAAAGACTTCTCAAATCCGTTGATGGTTTACAATTTACCAAAAATTGTAGGGTAATCAACTCACCTTGCTTCTTGGTGAAGAGTTGGCTAGTCCGAGATCAAACAGTTCTTGGTAAAGACTAATCAAATCTGTTGATAGCTGATAGTTTGCTAAAAACTATATGGTTTATCAATGCACCATGTTATTACAATGAAGCATTGGCTAGTCCAAACTCAAACGGTATTTGGTAAAGACTAATCAAATCCGTTGATGGTTGACAGTTTACCAAAAACTGTATGGTAATTAACTCACCATATTCTTAGATGAAGAGTTATCTATCCCAGAGCAAACGGCTACTGGTAAAGGAACATCAAATCCGTTAATGGCTGGTAGTTTGCCAAAAACTACAAAGCCAACTTAGTTGGATTGTAGGTAACAAGATGTTGCTGAGTAGCTGAAAAGATGTTGCTGAATTGCTGAAAAGACAAGGTTGCTGCTAAAGAAGGATAGAGTGTACAAGATTAAGAAATGATAAAGAATGTTTGGATACATCCTCTGTGCGTTAAAAGAAGCTTAAAGGATTGAAGAAACATGAAGTTAAAATAGTTTAACATTCATGTTTAAGGGAGGATTGTTAGGATTAATGTTTTCTTAACTTAGTACCGACAGTACAAATAGTTAGTACTGACAGTTATACTTAGTACCGACAGTACAAAGTATTAAGTACTGTTAGTTAGTTAGTACCGTTAGTAGAAAGTTAGTTAGTACCGTTGAGAAGATATTTAAAAGATATTTATGAGATATTTTAGAAAAAGATATGTAAGCCTTTTAGGGTTATCCTTAGTATATAAAAGGATCACCTTTGGCATAGTTACATATAGACAGACATAGAGGATCACAGACGAATACACAAGCTTAGCAAATCATATACAATATCATAGTTAGCAATCTGTAATCCTCAAGAACACATTAATAAAGTTGTTATTCAATTGTTCATTGTTCTTCTTAGTACCTGTGTTAAGATTCCGCATTAACACATAGTATTCATAGTCATTGTTTCTACATAGTCATTTGTATTTATACATCTTGGCTATCATCCTTTATAGGCTGTAAAGATCCATTCAATTTAGACAGGACCTTCAGCTGCTATCTATCGGATATGCCAATTCCGCCTAAAAAAATCTTGAGGTGATCAAGAGGGCCCCTTTTTCAGTAGATGAGATTAGGATGAAAGGTATTATCTCAACGATGCTTTTCTCTGGCTTGCTTTTCAAAATTTCATTTTTGCCTGCGGTAATCTAATCGGGATTTTCCAAATTTTTTTTACTTCTTTCAAAGGGGAATGAAGACTTTAGCTTCGCGCTTTCCCGCTCCTCCGCTCTTTTGTGCGTTTTTCTTTTAAAGAGTTACCGAGAAGCTTGTTGATTAATTGGTTTAAGTTGTCTTATATCATTTTGTCCGTTAATAAAATATGATGTTTAAAAAACTCGAAAATCCAAAAATAATCTCCTTTAACCTCTTTGTCATTTAATTCTTCTTCTTATCCCTCTATTTTTAATTCTTATGGCGTCATTCGACTATCGTTTAAATCCTATGTACACGATTAAAGAGTGTTCGTCTTGTGGAAGTTTGTACAACAAAGGCTATTGTTGTTCAAATGTGAGTTCCGTTGACAAGATTGTTCGTGATCCTAATCCGATTTCTTATGATAAAACCCCCAACTTGTCTCAATGACTCCCTAATTGTCCCAATTGTGGAGACTCGGTTAATGGTCTATATTGTCGACCTTGTGCTTTTGTGCGAAAGTGTTTGAATGAAGGTTGGTTTACAATTCATAATGAAAACGAAATTCTAAACACTTCCGAGTCATCCAATGACGATGCTAACGTTGTTAGTGCACCCCAAGAGCCATTCGTTGTCAAACAGGACCCCGGTAAAAATTCTTCACAAAGTCCTCCACATATTGACCACCATTGTTGTTACGAGTGTGGGGATTCGTTAGATAATATCTTTTGTCAACGATGTACTTGTAAGTCTTGTAGGAAAGGTGCTCATTATGGTTACAATTGTCCATAGCAAATTCTGATTATCTCTAATCCGGAACCATGCTACAAAATGAGATCCTACAAAATTTGTAAAGTTTCCAACAACAATGTCTTTTTGGTACGTGCCAACAATGTGGTTGTAATGAATATGATGGAGTTTGTTTTTATTGTACTGTTGGAAATGGAACACCAATCACTTTTTCAACTCCGTACTCTTCTAACGATTCTCCAAGTTTTGCAAACCACCCTCCACAAAATTTTCAAAATTTTCAACAGCAATATCCTTGTTGTGAAAATTGCGGGGGACCTCATGAAACTTACCAATGTCAACCAATGAATGAAGACTATTATCATGAGCAAAATTCTTGCTATGATCCTAATTCTTTTGGTTTTGACCAATTTCAACCCCCGCAATATACCGTCAATCATCCAATCTTCAATGCTCGAAATGAGCTTCTCAATTCTCAAAATGAGCTTCTCAATTCTCAAAATAAGCTTATGGAGCAAATGACATCCATATGTGATATGGTTGGTCAATATATGCAAAAGAAGGAAGAAGAAAAGCGAATTGCGGAAGATCAAGCGGCTAAAGATCGATATTGGAAGATTCCCATTTGCTACGATGATGACGATGACGAGGAAAGTTCTATTCCCTTGAAAGATATTATTATTTCTGGACTTCCTCCGTGTGTTGCAGTCACACCCGTTTTATCAACCGAGGAGCCCGTTAACTCTCTCATAATGGAGGATGAGCATCTTGACACTATTCCGGCAACAGAATCGGACGAAGTAATAAAGTCTAGTGTTGAGGAGCTTGTCCCGATCCCAAGTGAGTCCGAGGGTATTCCCGAAAAAATGTGTGATGTGCCTCTTTGTGACCATCCCACACCTCTTGAAGCTTCCAAAGATCATTCTGAGATTATCGTCGATTCTAACGATGATTCTACTTCGAGTGATGACGATTCTCCCTACGGTGAGGACATCGATTATGTCGATGCTTCACCTCCCGATTCTGAGCTCGTCAGCTCAGAGGTGGTGGAGATTGTTGTCCCGGAAGTTGGAGGGATTGATACTGATATTCTTTTAACAATCAAAGACGATATCCTTCGTGAAAAATTGTTGAATGTCAATCTTCTTATTGCTAAGATTGAAGCATTAAAAGATAATCCCATTCCATCTTCTGATCTTGTGACCAAGTCTTCCTCCACTTCTCCTAACTTTTTCTTAGAGGAGACTAACAACTTTGATAATTCTTTACCCGAAACTGAAACTTTTCGCTTTAATCTGGAAGAGATTAGTAGTGACAGTACCACTACTCATTCTGATTTATCTCTTCCGGATTATGAAGTTTTCTATCTTGATGACGATCATGTTGAAGAGAAGAGTAGTGGCAGTACCACTACTCATGCTAATTTTTCTCTTCCTAAATATGATTCGTTCATCTTTGATCTTTCGATCAATCCGTTTCCTCCTGCCGATAGGAGTGATGTTTATCATGAGGAGTTCGCCGGTGAACTCGCTCACATCATATCTCCACCGGAGTATGATTGTTTCTACTTTAAGAATGAGCCCGAGCTGGGCGATTTTACTATGGATGTGGTGGAGGATAATTTTGATAATCCAACAAGAGAACCAAGAGTTCATGTGCCTAATATTTTGCCCACCCATCCCACCCTTCATCTGGATTCGGATTTCACTCTTTCTAGTGATTCCCTCGGATCCGACCTTGTAGTTTCTTTTCCTTCCGGAACTAGAAACAAGATTTTCGATCCGGGGATATTCATTGGAATCCAATCCATGATATTTCTATCACGGGATGAATTTTCTATCTCATTCATCCGTGATCCTCCTTTACTAGTGATTGACACTTTGCTTCCATTTTCATCCAAAAATGAGAACAAAGTTGTCAATACGGTAATCTGCTCAAGAGGAGAATCCCTCCTTCTTTATCACATCGGGGCTTTAAAGCTTCTAAGCTTTCTCATCATAAAAGCTCGATGTTGATTCATGGAGACAACACTCCTAATTTGGGTGTTCGTCATCCCCATTTCTATCTCCCTTAACAAGCTCAAGTATGGGGGGATCGGGTCAAGCTAAGTGACATAAAACAAGCGCTTCGTGGGTGGTAACCCATGTTTATCTATTCTATCTTCTTTCTTATTTCTAATAAGTGTTGTTGTGATGAGGCTCGCCTCTACCATTTTCGTGTTTTGTGTTTTGTGGTTTATTGTCCAGGATTGCTCGGATTGTGATGACTCTCGTGCTCGCGGTTTTGTCCTTCGATCACTCGAGCTTCACATCCTCAACTTCATTTGGGAATCCAATATCCTAATCTTATCGACTAATGTTTATCTTTAGCATAATTCATAAACGACTTTAGTATGACGTAGGTACCCCTTAAAACATTGAGGATAATGTTTCATTCTAGTATGGGGGATCTTCGATTTGATTGTGCCTCCAGCCGTGTTTTCACGTAACCCCGTTTTTACCACCAAAATTTTTAAAAAATATTGTGATTTTATGCAAAAATTTAAAAAATTACAAAAATATAATAAGTGTTTTGTCACAATTTTGACTTTCCTGCTGGGTAGAATAAGAATAAATTTTGACTCGATCGAGCGTGTTGAGCTCTAGCTTGTTCCTTAACTTTTAGACTAAGCATTCGCGGATCTTTTTATTAAAGATTTTAAATTTGCGAAGAACGAAAAATGATAGAGTTAATTATGAGTTGGATGCTAAACAAGGATTAGTTAGAAATCTTAAGAGCTCATAAGTGTAGTTTGTGGCTTTTTCTCCCATAAGCTTCTAACCGGACTAATAATACGTGCTCTTTTCGAAAATTAAACTTAAATCAACAATTTTTGAATTATAGTCAATAATATTTTTTTAGTCTTAAAGAAGTCTTCTCTATGTCGAGAAATAATATAAAAGAAATATTAAAAAAAAGAATGATAAGTAATAAATATAAACTGTGGGCTGATAAAAGTTTGCTGCATCTTACCGGCTCACAACCGATGTTGCAGCCTTCTAAAGAAAGCTCATAGTAAGAATAATAATCCAGACTGATGAAGTTTGACTCATCTGCCGGCTCCAACAACGATGTTGCAGCCTTTTAAAAGTCGTGGATACAATTGCATCAATGTATGATAAAATTAAGTGTGAAATAATAAATGTAAGAGAAAATCTCTTTTTGAGATAAATTTTAAAATATGCTTTTGAACTTTGACTATTTCATTTTTAAGTTTTTAAAAATCAGCTATGTATAATCACGGGAAACCTAAGAGTTTTTTGAAACCAAAGGTCCTGTGAGTCCCGATACTAAGTCTCTGTGTGGTGTCATAAGCCTGGTCACTTAAGCCGCAAAGGCTGGATGTTCTGAGACGAAAGTCGCACAATTGGGATGATCCGCCTACAAACTCATTATTCGCGGTGGAACTGAACATATAAATTTTGTAAAACGTTGATCATTGTTGAAATTCAAAATGGCACATTCACCTAAAATAATATTGTCAGGATGAAAAGTTTTTACAAGTTACAAATATTAAGTAGTGTGGAGGTTAGCATCTATTCTATAGAGTCAGGGAGAATTAACATGCGGCTGTTTCGTTTTAAGCTTGGTTTGGAATAAGTGAAAAGTCAGGAACGATGAATTTATCCTTTTTGGGGCATTTTAGGATTGAAATGTTTCTATAAAATAACGATAGTCAAACATGTTAGTTAATTGCTTAAAAAGAAAAGTACAAAAAATGAGAAAAAGGAAAAATACAAAAACATAGTGGTAGTTAGGTAAATAATATAAAAATGTGGTAAAAACAAGCTTTTAGAAAGCTATTGATTCTTTATTTCCCATACAAACACTTTAGCTACTTTTTCGAGTAATTAGTCGAGGGGGATATAAGGGTCCTAGTTTTCTTTAAGTGCTTAATAAGAGCATGCGTGAGGAACTGCAATAATTTAGTATGGGGAATTTTTGGTATGTCTTAATTACACATACCGTTTTCCATTAAAACCGGACTTAAATGACTAAAAACGTAGCAAAAATACATTGTATTTGTATGTTTTCACTTATATTGTACAGAAAACGGATACCCGACAAAAGGACGAAAAACGAAGCCAAAAACGACAAAACCGAGCACGAAATGGAAAAGCGTGAAAAGCCAAAGTCAAAGTCAACCAAAAAGTCAACAAAAGTCAAAGTCAAAGTCAACCCCGCAAAGTCAATGGTCAAAGCCGAAGCCGTAACCGAAGAAAACTTATCTGGCCAACCCAACCCTTTTTATTGGGCCAAGTCGGCCCAATAAGTCATTTAAATCAAAACTTTAATAAGCCTTATTTGATAAAAATGGCCCAAATCCTTTTAAAACCAAACCGGCCCAAAATAAAACAAGTATAGGCCCAATTACACTTAACCATTGTTAAGCCATATTACCCTTTTATCATTAACTCTGTTAGTCCTCCAAGGACTACACTTGCAATAACACATATAACAATGGAGGACTAAACCTGCCTAGTCCCCAAAACAATTACACCACAAAGGACGATACTTGCAATATCAACATATAAGATGAGGGACTAGTCCTGCCATCCAACCAAACTTTTACCCTGCACTAAAAATCAAAACAGAGTACCCAAATTTCCCGCCAATAAAACCCAGTACTATTCAACCATCTCTTTCCCACCTCGTTCACTGTTCCCCTCACTCCAAACCCATCACTCTCACTCACATGAAGCCATTGCCACCTTGGCAATCCTAAATAACACCATTGGTTGGTGAAAAAGACAAGAAATCAAGGGACATAATCAAAAGACTTGGGGACCAAGATCATCCAATGGCTGAGATTAACTTTGAAGCTCTCACACAACAAACACACAAAGGCTTGAAGCTTTCACAGAAGAAACACAGCAAGCTTTGAAGACTTTTAGTATAATAGCTTGAATAGGAGGGAGGAGGAGTTGGGCGGGTGTTTAAGTAAGGGGAGAAGGGTGTATAGTAATTTATTAGGACGGTGAGGTGGGGTGGAGGTGGGAATAAGGGTGGAGGGAGGGTGAGTTGTTATTAGAGGTGATTAAGTGTAAGTATTTTTCTTTGGTTAGGCGGGATGTTTGTTTACTTTAATTTTGTTACAGATTTTTTTGTTAAAGGAGTGAGAAGGGGAAGAAAGGATTCGTAATATGGGTTAGAATGATTTTCTAGAAATTTTTATAGGACGGGGGCGTTAACAATAGTGAGAGTCGTGACGTGGGTGGAAGTGACCCCCGTTGGTGCTGAGGGCTCGACAGCAACGTACGCTTCTCGGCTATGGAAACCGCTACGACATGTTACTAAACCCTTGTTGACAGACGCGCTAAGATGATTTTAACTTCTTTACGGTCTACTGGTAGCTTACTTGGCTATGTAACGGTCATTCTTTAGGTGTGGCAAAATACGGGTGCGTCTTTATTATGATTAACGTACTTCATTTACCCGTTACTGATTACTCTCGTACAATAACTCTCTTCTTGGTTGGATTCTTACGTTTAACGGTGCTGGTACACCGGTGATATAAATGAGTTAATAAAATTAGCGATCCCGGATGTAGCGGGGAATTTATCTAAATTGGTTTGGCGGGTGCGTGCGGCGCTGCGGGGCTCGGAAGATTGTCATGAAGAGTGTGTTTGATCCACTGCTGGTATCCTGTAGATCTAAAAAGTACATATAGCGGTCTCTACCTGTTCTTTAACCACTGCACTCTTTATCTCTGCTGTGTTTCATTTAACAAGCCAACAAAGACTTTTGTTCTACGATGACGTTAACTGTCAGCAACTGTTTTGTTGGTAAACTTGATCGAGCTGACGTTTCTGATGAACACCTGAGACAGTTATGAAACACCATAAAATACTAATATGAAACGCGGGATATAACTGTGACTGCTTCGCTGTTTCTCGCCTACGTTCGATTCTATTTAAGCCTATACATCCAAAATAAACTAACAACAAAACCTAACAACAACAGAATTTAAAAAAATAAATAATACTTAACGGTCTAATCGCTTTTTCGATTGGGGTCGTAATACAAACTTGACGATGCTAACAATCTTCGGCGTATGCTGTTGTACGGCTACCACGCCTGTCCTTAACAGTCAAATCTGAGGCCAAAACTGAAGAAACACTTAATGGGCCCACCCGTACCCATCTAATGGGTCGGGTCAGCCCATTAGTGTATTTATGAATACCAAAAGCCCAAGATTCTTTTATGTTTAAACCGGCCCAAGATTTCAAACAAACATAAGACCCAAATAACTTAACTGTCGTTAAGTCATTCAACCCTAACAAACCTTTTCATCGTTAGTCACAAAGGACTCCATATGCAAACCCACTACACACTTTGGAGGACCTAACCTGCCAAGTCCTCAAAAGTTATATCACCACAAGGACCATGTATGTAATAAAACTATAAACCATGAGCGACTAGACATGTCAAACCCCCAAAACCTTTACCCTGTATAACCCTTAAACAAATTTCCCGCCAATCACCCCTGTTTATCATCCCTTTAATTATCACCTCGTTTACTGTTCCCACCAAACAAAAACATCACCTTCCCAACCCCACATGGGCTCATGTACATGTTGGCAATCCAAGAAAACCCTATTGGATAAGGAAAGATGACAAACGAATCAAGGGACAAGATTGAGGAACTTGGGCACAAAGAAAAACCAATGGCTGAGATGATTTATGGCAACTCACTCACACAACAAGCACACCTTTGAAGTCTATCAGCAAAGAAACACAAGTTTGAAGACCTCTTAGTATAAATATGGCTAGTTAGATTATTTTTACCTTTATCGAATTTTAGTGTTAAGTCCAATCTTGCAATAACCAAAATTTGTACCATTTTATCTCTGTCTTTTAAATACTTGTCTTTAATTTACTGTCATTTAAATACTTGTCTTGTAATTTCTTTTAAGTTAATGCAATTTAAAGTTTTCCTTTAATTATTGTCATTTAAGCTTTCATTGTCTTTTAAATATTGTTTAAGCTCTTGGATAAGCTTTTTGAAACATTAAAAACTTATTTGAAAGCTTATTTCAATTCTGAAAAAAAATCAAAAAATCCAAAAAAATCAAAAAATCAAAAATCTGTTTACTCAATCATTAGAGCAAGGTAAATATTGGCAGGCCTTGGGTTAGAGATTCATGGGAAGCACATAGGAAAGGTTTATAAGCTTTTGAGAGCTTATTGTCTTGCCATAAGCTTGCACCTTTGTAAGTTCACTTTTTCCAATTTTTGCTATTTTACTATTTAAGTGCTTATTTACTGCTTTTTGTTGCTTATCATTGTTGTTTTATGCTTATGTGTTTTACCTTATTGCTTATATGTCTTCTATTTGAGTTTTGCTTAAAATTGTCAAATTTTTCTTAATACTACTTGTCTTAGTTCCTTATTTATAAGTGCTTATTATTGTGATTTTATTGCTTCTTAGTGCTTTATTAATCATAGTTGGTAATCTGTTTTAAATTTCCTTGCTTAAATCTGTGTTAATCAGTTTAAAAAAGGATTCTTCATTCTTAAAAGGGTGTTTGGGTCAAGGGTTAAAGTGGGTCATTTTGGTATAAAAACCTATTGGGTCACCTTGGCTACTTTTGGCAAGCCTTCTTGAGTTGATTTAAATTAGTTTTTCATTGTCTTTAAGTTTTTGAAATCGTTTTTAAGTTTTTCTAAAAGCTTCTTTAAAACTGTTGGTTTAAATCTGTGGTGACATAGCTTATTTGACTAAGTTGTTTAAACCAGCTTTTGAGTCTTGTTTTTGAATCCTTTTTAATGTTAAAATTCAGTAGGATAAAAGTCCTTTAAGTTTACCTTTGTTTATTTCAAATCTGTCTAGGTCTTTAAGTTAATTTTTCAGTTTTAAAACCCCTTTTTTAAATCCAAATTTCAGAAAGTAAAAAATTGTTTTTAGCTTTCAAAATTTTGAGCATAAGCTCCTTTCAGGTTAACCTCCATCTGTTTTAACTTAACTTTCATTTTCAGCTTATTTTCTAGCTTATTTTTAAGGCTGCAAAAGCCCCCCTTTTTCTTAAATAAACCAAAAATTCAACATGTGCTGACTGTCACAGCCTATTTCACAAGGCTTTTTCTTGGCTTACCTTTGCTTCAAACCCTATTTTAATTGTTGATTCTAGTAGCTAGTTGGACCAGCTTTTTAGGGGTATAAACCCCATAGCCATAAGGTTCCTTTAAGGGCTTAAAAATAAGCCCAAAAAGTGCCCCTTGTGGCTGTTGGTCTGCCAGTTTTAGAACCCCTTGCTTATTTGCTTATTTTGATTTTCTGCTTATTTTAACCTGTTCATTTTGCTTAAACTAGCTTATTAGGTATAGTTGATTAACTGTTTTAGCTTAGTTTGCATTTCCTTTTGCTTATTTGCCCAAAAGTTGCTTAACAGTTAGCTTATGTTGCCTTAGTGTAAAAAAAGTGAATCTGCCTGTCTTTTTCAGCTTATTTAGGTGCTTATTTTAAGCTTTTGTAAAAAGTCCCTTTTTATACTTTCTTATTTTTAAGTGTTTTACAAGTAAAAAAAAAGAAAAAAATATTTTTATCAAAAAGGGAGGCCAAGGATTCGAACCTTGGACCTCCCCTTTCATACCAAAGCCTCACACTCACACTCTGCTACCAAACGTGCCCTTGGGACTTTTCTGATTTAGATTGCACAAATAATTCTTTTAACCTCTTTATCCTGTTTTGCTTATCAGCCTTTGAAGGCTTATTTCTGGCTTATTTTTAAGCACTTTTTCAAAACTTTTATTTTTCTTAAAACCAGCATGACTTAAAGTACTTTTCTGTATTTTTTTAGATTTTTCTCTTTTCATTTAGTATTTTTTATCAATTTTTCTTTATAAAACTGTTTTTAATTCATAAAAAATTATTAAAAAATCAAAAAAATATAATTCTTTTTTAGAAAATTTTCTTTTATCATTTTGCACCTAGGAAAATTAATTTTGTTTTCGTAGGGTTAAAATTTCAAAACTTGGTTTTTTAAAGAACGGGTTTTGAATCCCGTTTTCGTTTTTCGTGTTTTTAAGCTTAAATCACTTTTGCGTTTGGTCTAGTTTTCTTTTTTCTTACTTTTTAGTCACTTAGGGTTAATTAAAAGTTAAAAAATCAATTTAGGATTTAATTTCGATAATTTAGGTTTCCGAGTCGCGTTTTTTAATTCCCGTTAACGTTTTAGGTTTTGATGTAAATTGCTTTCGTTTTAGGGTTTCTTTTACTTGTTTTTTGAATTTTTAATTGTAGAAATAGAATCCAATCAAATCTTTGATTATTCAAGCATTGTTCACAAACCAAACTCGATTTTCAAATTCACGCCTCAACGGGAAACGACCCGGGAGATTTCAGATATTGCTTTGGTCAAAAGTAATTTCTTTGAATCTTTTGGAATACGTATACTATACATATTTGATATAATTAAACCCCTAAAAGGCAACCTATCACACATCATCATTGGTATCTATGGTAATGATTCTTTATTATCACTCATTTTCAGATGGTAATTTGGATCACAAAATAAGAGGATGTAAAACTGAAAGTGATTGAATTAGAAAGCAAAGCGAACATGCAAAAGGAGGTTACAAGACTGCCATCTTTCTCTCTTTCGTGAAGCGTTTAGTTGACTGTAACAGCATTTGAGCATTGTGTTTACAACGTAATATCAGTAGAAAGGAAAGTGAAATGAGTTCGACGATTTCGAACGTCCCGCAGCGAAGCGCGGGCAAACATACTTGTTAAAAAACAATTGTTTGAATTTTTTACTTTGAGAAAGTTAAAATATAAAAACAATTAAATTTTAAAAGGATAGAAGAATATTTTGAGAAAAAAGGTTTTCGTCTATATATAGTAAAGATTTGAAAAAACATATTTGTAGTTTTGAGGGCATCCATTATAGTGTGGTTTATGAAAAAGTTTATAAAATTATGAAGAGGTTTAAAAACTTGTAAACCATATTGAACATCTATTTCAAGTTTATGTAGCATGAAGAGGTTAAGGATATTAGACAATTTCATAATTTAATGCACTTGACATATATGAGATATTTATAAAACTTGAAAAGGTTTATACACACTGAAGATATGTTTATAAAACTAAAAGCTTTATAAATTAATGTAATAACACAAATGTAAACCTTTAGAAAGGTTTACCATAGTGGATGCTCTAATATTTGTAAAAATGTGACGCAACATTGATTTTTTTTAAAGTAAGTGAATTTATTATTTGAGACAATAGGTTGTTAAACAACAGGGACAATTACAAAAATCGTCCTTGTAGTTTACAGTAGTATTTAGACATAGTCCTTAACTTAAATGCTTTTACAAAAATGGTCCCTGCTTTCGAAACTAGTAACACTTTTAGTCCTTAAGACTAAAGATCGTTAAAATTCTTCGTTAAATATGACATGCGAGGGTACATTGATCATTTTATACATAAAACTGCAAAGTCAATTTCGAAACTAACACATTATTTTTAATGACAAACTAAGCACCCGAAGGCACTTTTTTTATTTTACAATCCAAAACAACTACAATTTTATATATGTCTTATTCATCACAACCACATAAAATCACCCCGCCATATAACAACCCGCAATTTTCATCAATATAAATATCCATCTATTAAATTAAATGCAATCCATCTATTAAATTAGATGCAATGTAACATCTATATATACCACATTTTTACAGGGAAATTTTTCGCTTTATTCCATTATGTAACATAGATTACATAACTAAAGTAAACGAGCTCACGCAACTACCTATG
>BQNB010074702.1:0-26148 GCA_026074375.1 Tanacetum coccineum | reverse complement strand
TTCTATTCTTTTGGCATTTAATTGGCTTTTATTTGGCAAAATCCCGGGTAAATTAGTATACAATTAAGCAAATATCAAGTCCCTACCACTCCTCACACAAGAATTCACAAAGATCACCCAATTGAGCATGTGATTGGTGATGTGCAGTCATCTGTTCAGATAAGAAGGATGAAAACTTCTTACTCTGAAAAAGGATTTCTTAGTGCTATCTATGAAGGGAAGTCTCATCAAGATCTTCATACATGTCTTTTGCTTGCTTCCTCTCTCAGGAAGAACCAAAAAGAATTTCTCAAGCTCTTAGAGATCTAACATGGGTAGAAGCAATGCAGGAGGAACTTCTTCAGTTCAAACTGCAAAAGGTCTGGATTCTTGTTAGATTTACCTAAAGGTCATAGAGCAAATTGGTACAAAGTGGGTCTACAGAAACAAACCGATGAAAGAAATTTGTCAATCAGAAATAAAGCAAGACTTGTATGCACAAGGACATACACAAAGAAAGAAGGCATAGACGTATTTATGAAGTCTTTACCCCTGTGCTAGAATAAGGCAATAAAATATTCCTGGCCATGCTCTAAAATGGGTTTATGTCTCCAAATGAATGTTCAAAAGTGCCCCTGTAAGGTCAAAATTGAATGAGGAGTATATGTATGTCAACCTCCAGGTTTTGAAGATCCTGACCATCCTAATAAAGTTTACAAGGTAGTGAAAGCACTATATGGACTCCATCAAGCACCAAGAGCTTGGTATGACACTTTGGCCACTTATCTTTTAGAGCATGGAAGATAAAGAGGACCAGATTGACCAAACCTTGTTCCCAAAAGACATAGGTGACATATCTGTGCTGTTCAAATCATGTAATGACATTATCTTTGGATCTACAAAGAAGGAACTATGTAAGAGTTTGGAAGTTAGAAGGATAGTTTCAAATGAGTTATTGGGAGCACTCACCTTTCTTTTTAGGATTACAGGTCCAACAGAAACAGAATGCATTTTATCAGTCAGAAAAATATGTCCATGAGATTTTTGAAAAGTCAACTACTCGATGTGAAGTCGCCTCTACTCCCACAGATTTGGAAAAGCCTTTGGTTCAAGATGGAGATGCAGCTGATGTTGATGAACATCTTTATAGATCCATGATAGGATCTTTGATGTACCTTACAGCATCCAGGCCAGATATCATGTTTGCAGTGTGTGCATGTGCAAGGTTTCAAGTTTCTCCAAAGTCTTCCCATCTCTTAGCTGTTAAGAGAATTTTTAGATACCTTAAAGGCAAACCATCTCTAGGTCTTTGGTATTCTAAGGATTCTCCATTGGAATTAGTTGCTTACACTGATAGTGACTATGCTGGAGCTACACAAGATAGGAAGTCAACAACTGGAGGTTGTCAGTTTTTGGGAAATAGGTTGATTTCTTGGCAATGCAAGAAACAAACTGTAGTTGCCACTTCTACAACTGAAGCTGAATATGTGGCTGCTGCAAGTTGCTGTGGACAGGTTCTCTGGATCCAAAACCAACTGCTAGATTATGGGTACAATTTCATGGATACTGTTATTTACATTGATAATACTAGTACTATCTGCATAATAGAAAATCCTGTTCAACATTCTAAAACAAAACATATAGAGATTAGGCATCATTTTATAAGAGATTGCAATGCTAAAAAGTTGATTCAAATGGCAAAAATTGACACTCAACATAATGTAGCAGATCTTCTTACAAAAGGTTTTGATGCTGGTAGATTTCAGTACTTGGTCTCAAGTATTGGAATGCTCAATCCCTAATGCCCAAATCTCTTGTTTGTTTTTGTAAAGTTTGTTCAAAGTTAGTACTGTTAAGTCTGTGTAAAGTAATACTGCTAGTTATAATTAGTACTGCTAGTTATATTTAGTACTGTTTGTAAAAACTGTTACTTCTTGTTAGTACTGCTAGTTATTTCTGTGTCTCATTGTTAATCCTGTTAGAAACACTTAATACTGCTCAACAAGAAACATGGTTAGATTATGTTTCTCTTGGTTTTAAGCTAACTCTTTCAGGATAAGCAATGAAGTGTGAACTTGGTTACTCAATGGTTCATTCTTTGAGGGGAGGCATGTTGGTTGTTCTTAAAGTGTTGGTTGTAACACCACACAACAAATGGTCATCAGTTCACCATGTCTCATAGACAACAAAGAATTGACTAGTCCAGAGCAAACGGCTCCTGGTAAAGACTTCTCAAATCCGTTGATAGTTGATAGTTTACTCAAAACTATATGGTCATCAATGCACCATGTTTTTACAATGAAGCATTGGCTAGTCCAAAGCAAACGGCTCTTGGTAAAGACTAATCAAATCCGTTAATGGCTGGTAGTTTGCCAAAAACTATACTTGGTGTGCATTGTGAGCCAAAAAGAATAGAGAGATTTTGTGAGCTTAAAAACAGAAAGAGAGTTGTGTGAAAAATAGACAGAGTGAAAAGTGAGCCAAAAGAATTGAGAGATTAAATGTGAGCTTAAAAACAGAAAGAGAGATTGTGTGAAGTTATTTTTGAGTATTACAAACTTTGGAGTTTGTACTGCTTTTGGATGGAGAAGTTAATACTGCTAGGCTTATTTTAGTACTGCTAGACCAATTTTTATAGTACTGCTGGATGACCGTTAGTACTGTTTGAGTCTAACAGATTTTTCATTAATTAATAGAGCCGTTGAGATATTTTTGCCAAATTCCTATGCTATAGGGGTTTGACCAATTGGACTTTCGTGATCTTTATATATATATATATGTTAACTTTCTTCACGATAAACTCAATTTCTTTAAATCGGTCAAACCATATCTCTACGTTTCTCTATTTAAATTGCAATTAACTTTCTCCAGCTTTCATATATTCATCCACGATCATATCCCAATCAATTATTCACACTTTCAGTTATGGCAAACTTGGAATTTTGTGACAAGCACAACATGGTCGCGTTCTTAGAAAAATCTACAGGAAGTGCAGGGTTTCATCAAATCATCGATTTCCTAAATCGAAGTCACATTTGCTATGCACTGACAAAGAAGCCAGATGTTTGTGTCTCCTTTATCAAACAATTTTGGAGGTCTGCTGAAGTTTCTACTGCTGAAAATGGAGAAGTCAAGATTACTGCTACTATTGATGGTCACTCCCTGACTATCACTGAGGGATCTTTACGAAGACATCTCAAGTTGGATGATCAGGATGGTCTTTCTTCTATTCCCAACTCGGAGATATTTGAGCAATTGGCGCGATATCACACTGATTATAGATAAGTTTAATTTTCAAAAGGGTGCTTTATATCACTCAAGGAGGTTTTCTTATTCACAATAGTCTTCATTGCCTTAGCCCAATAATGACTGCTGGGGAGTAGTTTAGTAGTAACTTTGCAATGCTGTTATATGTTTTGCTACCATAGGAAATATATTTTTTTAGGATGATTTTTGAGATATGGTGTCAATTATTTCTAGACCCCCATAAGTTTTTCCTGTTCCCTAGGTTCATTCAAATATGCTTAGATATGCAGAGGAAACTAACTTCAACCACACTCAAGAACATATCATGTACCCTCTCTTAGTATCAAAGTCTTTAACAATATGAAGAGGCCTACAAAGGGATATTCAGGCCAGAAAGTGATTTATTCATAATATGCTAAATGTTTCTGAAACCTTCACTTAACTTCAAGAAATCACATCATCCACATTCCTACTCAAATGGAACCTTCCTCCCATCACCTGAACCTTCATTGCACATTCACCTGCACCATCATTTGAACACTCACCTGATCATACCACTGCTGCACCAACACAACCATCACCAACACAACCATCACCAACACAACCATCAACTGGAGCAGAACACTATTTTCCTACACCCCATGACTCACCTCTCCATGTTGTTCATCAATTAGAAGGTGAGGGTAGCTTGAAAAACTAAAATGGAAATTGATGGATTGGTTACCAAAAACTATCTGAGTGGATTAGAGTCTTGGAGGTGACTTGAGGAAGACAAGAAAACTTTACAGTTATGCTTTTCACTACGCTCATCTAAGGAGTCAAGAAGAAATTAGTGCTAGAGTCAAGATTGGAAAGCAAGGAAAAGAGCTAAGGTTGTCCTTTCTGAAGATGATGAAGATGTTGAAGATGATTCTTCCAAATAGGGGAGAAAATTATCTGATGCAGAGGTCCCACTAAAGTCATTCAAGATCAAGAAAGCAGTGAGAAAGGGAGTGCTGAAGTTAGTACTGCTGGTGCAACAAAAGGTACTGCTAGTGAAGTTCCAGTGGTTAGTACTGGTGAGGAAAATATTAGTACTGTTGGAAGAACTGTTACTTATAGAAGAAGGAGTAAAGAGCAAAGGACAAGAAAAGACAAGAAAAGACAAGAAAAGACAAGGGAAAAGCAATAATGACAGAGTCTGAGCCCAAGAAAAAGTCTAAGAAGGAGCTTGAATAAGAAAAGTTAAGTTTTGCATAAATGCCTCAGACTGTAAGAACAAATGTATGAGATACAAAGGGCTCAGATTGCAAGGGATGAAGAAATTGCAAAACAGTGGGATGAAGAGGAAAGACAAAGAGCTATGTCTGAAGCCAAGTCTAAGAAGATAGATTGGAATGATCCTTCGTCATAGGTGATCATGCCTCTAAAGATGAAAAAACCAAATACATGCCCAGGCAAGGAGAAAGTATGATCCAAATACTGAAGAATCAGGGAAACTTACAAGTTAGTGACTTCAAGGAATGTCTTATAATGAGAATTTAGTCCCATATTTGTAATGCTTTGCGGATTTTAATCCAACATATTGAGCTAATGGACATGAAGCATGGGGAGTGAAAGGATGAAGGTCTTCTGAAAAGATTGAAGAAGGAAGATGTTGTTACTCAAAAAGAAATGAAAGAAGTTGTTAAAGAACTGGTGCAAAGAAAGAAATCTCATCTAGAAAAAAAGGACTGTTAAGAGACTAAAGTTGGTAGAAAGATGCCAGAGCAGGCAAGAACTCAAAGGGTTTTTAGATATAATTCCAAGAGAAGATTGTCGCAGGAAGATGTTGAATCTCTCTCATATAAAGTTGTCCAATTGTGGATTAGAAGACTTACACTCTTGAAAGAAAAACTTCATGTATTATCAAAATCTTCAGAGGAGATGGCATTTCCAAGAACTATAGGTTTTGGGTGAGATCTTGAAGACTTGATAGAAAGATGTAGAGGAGTTGTACTGATTAATCAAAGAATGGTATAGGAGTGCTTCAGACAGAAGGATAATGATTTGATGTTTGGGGAGATTGCACACTTTATTGGAGCCTGATGAAGAGATGAATATATGGAAAGTATCAGCATGAATATTAATGTGATAAGCTGGAGTTTATGATTTTTGTGGTATCACATTTTATGATGAGAATGATTAGCCATACATATGCTGACAAAGAAGAAATATCCTCTAAGTCAAGAGATGGTAACAAAGATGTTAAATAAAAGAGTGGAGGTTGATCATGAGAGTTCACAGGCTTTTGAACTTCTAAGGTTTATCAGATCTCAAGTGCAGAAGTAGCAGAGTGTTTAAAAGAATCATCATCAGAAGACAAGAAGATTTAATCCAAAAGAAACTTGGGATTTGAAGATAAATCACAAGTTTAGGGGAATATTGTTGGGAATAAATCTTCACAAAAGTTAATACTGCCAAGGTATAACTAACAGTACTAATGGAGTTAGTACTATCAGTACATACTTAGTACTGCCAGAGTTAGTTAATACTGCTAGAAGAAAGATTAATACTGCTGATGGGAAAAGCTGCTGACTTGGAGATAAGGATGCATGGAGATAATAAAGGTATGTATATCTTTTATATTTTTAGAATATTTGTATTTATGAATTAATTGTAATTTGATCCTAAAAGTTCGATAGTTATCTTGTTATAGGGACTCCTTGAGGTGTATAAAAGTGGGCTGATCCTAGGTTAAGGTTTAAGTACGCAGAATAGACACATACGCTTAAGAGATTTGAGGAATACATCTTAGACGAAAGATTGAATAGCTTCATCGCTGCTTGTAACCCTATGTACTAATCAAGAGTACTCGTAGTTATCAATAATATTGATGCAGTTTCGTGATATGTTTCATTGTGGTACTGTTTCATTGCTTAAATAACTTTTAGAGTATCAAAGTGTAGTTTCCGAATACACTTTTGATATACATTAACAAGTACTCAAAACTATTGTTATTTTAGATTCATCCAGTTAAAACCACGTTACACACGTAAGAAATCACGATCAAGGCGTGGGATCATTAAGTTAGTAAATCATATGCTTAAAGCTTTGGTTGAAAGTTATGGCATTTTACATCAAGCTTATGGTAGTTACAATCCTCAACATAACATGGATTGTTTATGGGAAGCACATAACTTGCTGAATGTTTTAGGGCTCTTTTGTTTCAAGAGAGGGTTTGCCTCTTAATATATGGATGATTGAATTCTAACTGCTACTTATCAAATTTAATAGATAACCCTCCTCTGTCCTGATTGGAAAGTCTCTTTGAGTTATTTATAAAAAAAACCTTCTCTCAAATACTTAAGGTCTTTTGGATTCTTGCATATGCACAATATTTTAAAATAAATAGTGATAAATTTTGGTTCAGATTTGAAAAAATGGGTCTTATAGGATATTCAGGATTATAAAAAGGATACAAATTGTTTTGGTCTGGATCAAAAAAGATTGTTTTTTCTAGAGATGTTAAGTTTTTTAAGGATATCTTTCCTTTTAAACAAAAACTTGGACTGTCTAATGATAACTTATCTTGTTCTATGGCTTAGACTAATATTATACAAATGGGGATTTCTTTTATTTGCATGGTTATATTAAGCATTCTTAAATTACCTATGATGATGAGAGAAGTGACCCCCAACCCTTATAGGTTGGTGGTTTACTCCTTCCTTCTCACTTCTGGTAATACTTTTGGAGACTTCATATGAGAATGAAGGTTGAGGCAATTATCTGGGATCTGATGCATCTGTAGTGTGGCACTGTTAGGTCTCACAAAACCCTGAGGACCAATGTTAATAATAATTCTATGGGTAAAATGGTCCCTTATTTCTTTCTCTTAAAATGATCATGATATTTATGAACTCACATATTAAGAGGTCTCGCAGAACTGTTGTTCTCAACATGCAATGTAATGACTTTTGTTGTTGAGTTTTAAGTTTAGTATGGTTTGGTATATTATGTTAATTTCAGACATATCTTTCAAATGTTATATATTGTTTCACTTCTGTGTTATAAAGTTTTAAACCAAAGAGCTGTGAGGTGGCTGCCTACATCAGACTTGGTTTGTTTGACTGGTTTTCTGTAATGGATGACATTTATTGTAATAAACGTCGTGGGATTTAGTGAGCTCCTAAGGTAGGTAGCTATTGGTTCTGATGGGGGTACTGTTTTTTATTATATGTTAATCAGATGGGGAGAGTGTTAGATAGATATAGCTGGGTCGAGTGGGATAATGGGGTATCATAGGAGGAGGGATTTTGATGAAACCTTCTCTCTTGTGGTGAAAATTGTTACTGTAAGATGCCTGATTAATCTTGCTGTTCAAAATGGTTGGACTTTATATCAAATGGATGTTAATAATGCTTTCTTATATGGTGATTAATGAATTTGAGTATATGGTCTTTGCTTTGGGTACTTTTTTTAAAGATGAACTTGAGTGTGTAATCTAAATAGTCATTATTTGGGTTTAAGCAGGCTCCTAGACAGTTGAATAGTAAGCTACTTATGCTCTTATTGCACTTGGTTTTGTGTAAGAGTTAAAGTGATTATATTTTATTTACACCAGAAGATTGGATGTTTTATTGTTTACTTGTTTATGTAGATGATATTTTAATTAATGGTAATATCTGAAATTGAAATCAATATGTTCAAGCAGTTTCTTAAAACTAATTCTGATCAAAAGATTTTGGAAATTGAAATATCTTCTGGGAAGTTGAAGTTTATAAACTCTAGATAGTGTTGGTTTAATCAAAGAAATACTGTCTTGCCTATGATGAATTTGGGTTATTGGCTAGCAAGCCTTCTTATATACCTATGCAACCGAATATCTCCTTGTCTAGTGAACCTAAGGATGATGATCCTTTGCTTGATAATGTTACTGATTACCAAAAATTGATTGGTAAATTGATATATTTATACCACTTCAGGACCTGATATAGCTTACACTATGTAATGCCTTAGTCAGTTTATGCACAATCCTCTCAAAAGTCACTTGAAAACTGCTTTAAAAGTTATCAGGTACTTAAAAGGCTGTCCAGGTAAGGGGTTAATGTGATTAAGACTTCTACTTCTGTTCATGTTTTAAAAGCATATACAGATGCTAATTAGGCAAGATGTACTGACACAAAAAGGTCTGTTACTGGATACTGTGTTTTTATGAATAATTCTCTTGTTTCCTAGAAGAGTAAGAAACAAAATACTATATCTAAATCTTGTACAGAAGCTTAGTATAGAGCTCTAGCTTCTCTGACTTCTGAAGTCATTTAGGTTTTAAAATTTTTAAAAGATTTAGACTGCAGTAATCTATTGCCAGTCAAAGTATTTTGTGATAACAATTCAGCAATTAAAATTGCTGCCAATCCTGTTTTCCATGAAAGAACTAAACATATTTAAATTGACTTACATTTTGTAAGAGAAAAGATTCTTGATGGGGTGATTAAAACTGAGAAAATAGATATTGCAAATCAATTGAGATATTTAACCAAAGGTTTAGATACAAAAACAAATAACTCTTTTGGTGTTATATGTGGGCTTAATTGTTATGTTCCAATAAATATGAATTAAGGGAGGGTGTTAAGAATAATCTTATTCTTCTTATACTTCAGGGGCTAATTCTGTCATTGTTATTTTGTAGTTTGAGTTACTTTGGGCCCAAGGTTTATGTCTCTTAAAGTTGAAGGGCCAGTGTTGTCAATTTGGAATTCTCAGCTGGGTATATAAGCTCAAGACAGGGTTATGATTTCTCATAACCGTAAATCGATTCTCTTTCTAAAAGACATACGCTCCTCTCTTTTTCTCTCTAGAAACCTGTATTTGGAATATGGATACAAGTATGTACTAAGGATTTAATGTTACAAAACAAAGAAGCTATAATTAAAAAACATACATGAGTCCTGAACATAAGACTACAAATGACCTTCCTTTTCATCTAATATTACAAAATTCATTTTGTTGTAATTAAATAATAGTTGCATTTCATTTATGTGTTATTGTGTAGTCATGATCATTTCACTTTTTATCTACACAGAAAAAACAACCACATTTGATAGCAATTTGATTTCTTTTTTTCTTTTCTTGTAGAATCCAACTATAAGGAATCCAAAGCTGCCAAATGAAAAGAAAAACATTAAGTGAATGTTGTTCCAATCTTTGTCATTAGCGAACAATCACTAATTTGCGTAATAATTCATACTGATTTGCAGTGTGACTTTGTTTAGTTCTTGATTAAGATCAAGTAGTTTTGATTTGTTTGAGAGAGACTTGTTTTGATCTTGATATGTGATTCAAGATCTTAATTATGTTTTATAAAAATTTGTTCAGGTATTTGATGAGATGGCATTTTATACACTTTTTCATGGTCATTTAACCCTAAAATCATGGTAATTTACTCTAAATATGCCCTTAAACCTTTCTTTTTGTGATTTTAGCATTTTGGGAGCATTTTGGATGGAACAAGTACATGATTGTTCAATGGGGAAGAAAAATGAGGACAAGAATGCTAACTCTACAAGATTTGATCAAGCTTGGGTTTACAGTGTGTGGAGACTGCGTCAAAATTTACTATGACGCCATTATTATTCCAAGAGCGACGAGTCACGGTTTGTTTGTGGCGGCTGTCAACAGATAAGTATGACCGTTCAAAATACACACGTAGTTACTAGATATTGTTTTTTGACATAAATCTTTCATTAGAACTGGTATTTTAACGATTCAACTGCAACGTGGACGCTCGTGAAGATCTTTAGATTGTGAAAAAGTTAGGCTGATGACGTCATTGTTTATCCTGGACTTCATCAAATACCCCACACGGGTTCAACTAATGCTGATAAATACATACTCATAACTTCATTTTTTTTAGCCCCCAACCCTATGTCCGATTCTAGGGTTTGGGTAGGTGTTTTTCTAGCAACTTAGAAGGTTTTATTCCATCCATAAACATCTTGTAATGGTTTAAGTTTTGATTATTATCTTGATTAGGCTTTTCAATTCTTATTGCTGATTGTTTTATTAATGTATGCTAGCTAAGTCATCAATGTTTATTGGATTGCTGAAACTGTTAATTGATTGTTTATACTATAATTGTTTTTCTAATTGATGTTAGTGGATCCTCCATATTCACAATTAAGGCATGAAAAATTCAAGAGTCTAATTGGTTATAGTTAAGAATTTTGTTTTTATTATTCTTGGTAATGGTGGCGCAGTAGGCCTTAGAAACTAGCTTCTTAACTTAATAACTACGAATCAGTATAGGGAAATGCGGCTAGGTTAGATTGATACATGCGAACAGTCTTAATCTTACTTGCATTAGGGTAGATTAGAGTTAAGGTGTTTAAAGTTAAATGATTTAACATTAATTACATGGTGACAAAGAAATAGGTAGAATTGGATAGCTAGCAAGGAGTAGTGCATCCTAGGTAAATACGCTTTGTTGGATAATTGTTTCTAGTTTATTTTACTTCTTGCAATTAGGAGTAGTTATTAGCTTAATCAAAAACCGTTCAAAACCAAGATTTAATTGCTTTCCTTCAAAAATAAAATACAAAAATAATCTTTCCTCAATCCTTATACCTTAGTGACATTCGATTCAAACATAACCAAACTATTTCCATAGAGAACGATCAATCTCCGAGTCTTACCTATACTACACTACAACGATTAGGTACACTACCTAGGAGATTGTAAAACTTCGGTTTGCAATCACCGCACATCAGTATTTTTGGTTCTGCGTTATTGGTCGAGGACCCTTAGGTCACCAGATATTAATTAATTATAAAAACTGTTGTTTCGTCATGTCACAATACTACAGAAAATGTTGAGCAAGATTGTCCAATTGGTTATCGACTTTTTCTCGTGTTTTTTTTTTTTTCTTTTACCTTGGACATTTATATGTCTTAAACTAAAGTCTTTTTTCAGGTTCTTTATGGTCTTATCAATAAGTTTTTTCGTTAAATATCATTAAAATTACATAAATTTACATGCCATTTAATTGTACATGCATGTCTATATGTGTTTCATTTTTTTTCTTTTACTTTAGCCATTTTATTTAAATCAAGTAATTTGACATATTTTTTAAGTGTATTCATGCTTTATGTTTATTTCTTTTTCTTTTACCTTAACACGTTTTATGAATCTTAAACAAAAGTACTTTTTTCATGTTCTTAACACGTCATTTTATTAAAAATATCATTAAAATAAATATATTTACTGATAGTTTTATTTTTGATAACACACACACACACACACACACACACACACATATATATATATATATATATATATATATATATATATATATATATATATATATATATCATATATTAACACACCCATACAACATGTGTGTGTGTGTGAAACGGACAAAAACGTAAGAGAAAAAACCTACGAAAAAAATACGGAAACTTAAGGAAACTTACGAAAATTATAAAAACGTAAAAAATAACCGTTATAAATCGTAAGAAAACATTGAAATCTTAAGAAAACGTACGAAAACGTACGAAAACATAAGAAAACGTAGTAAAACGGACAAAAACGTACAAAACGTATGAAAATGTACGAAAGGGTATGAAAACGAATAAAAATGGACAAAAACGTATGAAAATGTTTTAAATCGTAAGAAAACGGTGAAGAGTAGGAAACGGAGGAAAACGGACAAATCGGACATAAACGTTTGAACGTCGGAAACGTATAGAAAATGTATGGAAATACAGACGAAACGTACAAAAACAAGGACGCAATCGTAGAAAACGGACACAAACGTACGAAACATACGAAAACGGACAAAATGGACACAGAAAACGGTTATAGAAAACGGACAAAAAGTACGAAACGTAAGAAAAAGGACGAAAACGTGCGAAAACAGACAGAAACAAACAAAAATGGAGGAAAACTGACAAAAACCTATGTAAATGGAGAAAAAGGACGAAAATGTTCAAAAAAGTATAAAAACGTACAAAAACGTAAGGAAACGTATGAAAAGTTATGAAAACCGTTTAAGCGATACAAAAACGAAATGAAAAACATTCAAAAAACGATAAATAAAAATAATAATAATACGTGTTTGAAAATGAAAGGTGACGAGCAAGAAAAGAAAAACTATTATATAAGGTGAATTTGCCCATAGCCCTTAGTGTTTAACATGTGACACAAGAGCTCATTAAGTACTTTTACATGTTACTCATAAGAGCTATTAATAATAATTGATGGGCAAACATTGCCCCTAACTTTAAGAAAATTTCCTATGTTACCCATATAGATTCCTAGCTAAAACATAGATCGGAGGTAAGGGTAGATTAAAGAGAAAGTAACCATATTATGATATCTGTAGGAGAATAAAGGAGAAGATTGTGTGTTTCTAAAAGAGAAGGTTGAGAAACATACTACTTAGGATGTTACAATATGAATCCTTAACCCTCATGGAAGTTGGAGAGGGTAAATATAGTCTGTGGGTCGCCTAACTATTACTAACTTGCGTTTCTAGTCCTTATTCGACCGACTATATTAAACTACATTGTAATTCGTACTAAGACGACATATTTTAAGGCTAACATCTTCCTTTTATACGGTGGACATACGGAATTACTTAACAATGTTCCTAACAAGTAAGTTACACAAAATTAAAGTCTTCCAAAGCACTTCCAAAGCTGAAGATGTCTTCTTAGTTCACCTGGTCTTGAAACTTGTACATCAGCTTGGATCTTCTGTGTCTTTACTTGTTCTTGAACCATTGTAGTATGCATGAGTTGGATTAACTTCCCCCAATCCATGCAACATGTCTTGAAAAGCTTTCTTCATAGACTCCTTTTTGGTGAAGTTTCATGTCTTGAGCAGATTCTGAAACTTTGATGTCGCTTCAACCATCTTCTATTTATCATTAACGTGCACAACGGAATTTTATAGAAGAAAAACCACACCAAATACTATGCTACTTGTCATTAGGACCTTGGTCGATTATTTGTTGGGGGGTACATGAAGAAAATCAACAATAATTCTTCTCACATATGTAGAATACTTCACAAACCATACTAAGTAAAGTAGTATACACTACTTCCCCTTAGAAGTTGACCTGGTAACTTCAAAGTACACATTTCCCCCATGATGGTTTTGAACTCTTGGAAGCATCATTTTTGTGTGACGACATACACTTGAGAATTTTAATCAAAAGCACAATCTTGAAAAGATTATGGAATGTCGTTGAAGAAACTTTGAAAAATTTTGCTAGACTGTGAAGTATCATTGTCTTGGAACAACACAATAAGATCTCGTGAGAATTGCTAATTACATTTCAACCTTTAAACTCTCTAGCTAACTTACCAACCTCGTATTCTGTCGGCTATTGATGTGATCACATGGTGAAGTATACCCGATATACCAAACTTGAAAATGAAGTAAAATCCCCCAAATTTGTTACTTAAGCTTGCACTGTTGTTGATTGATGAATGGTGCAAGATTAAATCTCTAAGTACCCTATACTCAACCAAAAAAGTATAAGAAGTATAACACCTCTTGAAATTATCCACATCGACATCTGTGTATGAGACTGACTACTACAACGTAACTCCTTTAAGTGATAGTTAACCAGGTCTTTAACCAACCACCCCGACTATTAGAAACTAGATAATTCAAGTCTCAATCATAAATTGTATACGTTCAAGCAAGTCATCAATCGATAGATTGGGTTTGAAGAAAAGGGGTAGAAAGTAGAAGGAAGTCTCGATGATGAAATTAGTAGACGCCTTCATGAAACCTACTTCAATCTCAAATAAGGGATACTAGATGAACTTTGTGATTACTTGTCGTTTAAAATCCGAATTCTTAGCCGTTTGTCATTTAAGTGAATCTTTAATGATCATTTTAGGATTAAGTGTTGTGTTTTTCTTTGGTGTTTATGTTAAACATGTTCCTCAGGAGTTTTGAAAATTTTGGCATGGTTTTTTTCCTAAAAATGTCATAAATCGCCATGCACATTCCCTTGTATACATAAACACATTTCTCCTTGCACATTTTGCTATGAACATTTTGCTATGCACATCTCGCTATGAAGGCAATTACATATTTCGCCTTTGCACATTTCGCCTTCATCATTGCACATTTCGCCTTCATGTCATATTTTGCTACCTTGACCTGCACATTTCGCCAATCTTCAAGATCAAGCCCAAATTTTTAATCCAAATAAGCTGTTTGATACTTGAATAAGCTTCTAATAAGCATGACAATGATGAAAGTACAAGTGGATTGTCCAAAACAACATCAAATAAGCTTAAAAGATCAAAAATGTACCAAAACTTTTCGGTTTTCAAAAGTAAGCAAAAAACCACATTTTTTGATCAAATAAGCTGTTGTTTTTGGCTAAAGTTTACACAAGTTTATCACAAAGAAGGTAGATAAGAAGTAACAAGCTTTGTGATGAATAAGTCTTATATAAAACAAGTCATGGCTTATCTTGCTTATAAATAAGCTACGAATCACCCAAATAAGCAAAACCACAAACACAAATTCCTCTTTGGCTCTGATGCCAATTGTTACCCATATAGATTCTAGCCTAAAACACACGATCCGGAGGTCAGGGAGGATTAAAGAGAAAGTAAGCCACATTATTGAATTGTAAAGAGATAAAGGGAAGAGTGTGTGTTTCTAGAGATAAGGATGAGAAACACACACTTGAGATGGTTACATTATGAATCCTTACCCCTCCATGGAAGTATTGAGGGGGTATATATAGTCCTATGCGTCGCCTAACTATACTAACTTGACGTTTCTAGTCCTTATTTGACACAACTATATTAAACTAATGTAATTCCATATAAGTCGACATATTTTAAGGCTAACAGCCCAAAAGCACTCAATGAATTACAATATGGGCAAGATTTGCCACCTCTACCGTGCGTACACGAAGATCTAAAACTAGTATATAAGAAAAAAGATTCGAAAAAGAAAAAGCTTAGGCGTCATTTTTATATTTATATGAAAAATATCACTAGATGGTCATTATTCAGTCAAGTTATACTAATAACTTAATTAACCAAGTTGTTAATCTAAAACTGGTATATAAGAAAAAGATTTAAAAAAAGCTTAGGCGCCATTTTTATATTTATATGAAAAGATCAGTTTGAATGGTCTATTTTTTAGTAAAGTTATACTAAATATGTTTTAGCACAAGTTGTTTTATATTATATATATTATTATATATATATAATATAATATTATATATATATATATATTTATTATAATATATATAATCGAAGTTAAGATCTCTAATCTTCAACTCCTTCTTCGTGCTATATCATACAATATATTGTCACTGTACTTTATAAAGAGAAGTGCAATGAAACCACGATCACAGTTCCTTATTATGACTCTTCCAATGTTGTATGCTGTAATTTTTGTTATATTTCGTGTAAGTATGAGTCACCGCTTCCTGGTCAAGCACTCTTCACCTGGCTTTGATGGTGATCTTTCCTTTAACTTGAGACTAGGTAACTAAATTAATGCTGCGTAACTAGAACTCGGTTCATCTAATGTCACGTTAGTTTATGAGTATCCTTTCTTCGTCTATAATATAGTAGATATACTAACTCTTAATCTAATAATGCATTTAAAGTTACATTGAGGTAGGAGAATCAAAAGATGCATAGTTATTTTACTACTTTATTGAGTCTGAAGGGAACCCAAAAGAAGACCCTATCATGTTATGGCTCACTAGAGGCCCTGGTTGTTATGTTCTTAGTGGCCTGGTCTATCAAATAGGTATATATTACTTGGTGTAGTTTTTAAATATCGGAGCTAACATTTAGTTTCCGTTAGCAAATGGTTTAACAAACTGAAATTGATTCATCTTCTGTCATTTTTACCATACATGATACTGGTCAAAGCTCTACCGAAATAACATAAGATTTTCATATATATCTTGTTTTTAATACATTGTAAATACCATTGATGTTGGGACTTAAAGACTTTAAGATGATTCTTAGAGTTACTACTGCTCAGGTATTTATTAGTGCTGTCAAGCATAACTTTGTACTGTTGGTGATACTAATGAAAATTATGCTAAGTAGTTTGTATTGGTAGTATAAAGTTACTACTGCTAGTTATATATTATTTATAAAATTTTAAATGTTAGTATGATTAGTATATAGTACTTAATGTTACTACTGCTTATGTTTATTAGTACTACTGGTACAAAAGTTAATGCTCTGGATTTACAAACTGCAAGAAGATGTTTACTACTGTCAGAAGGATAAAGATGAGTAAAGAGATAAGGATTGTTTGGAGAACAAGATTACTTACGAAGATAAGTATTGAGTTATTTTTGTAAAAGATATGTATAATGTATTTGTTTAAGAGATTATGTTTGCTTTTAGAAAAGATCATGATATCTTAGGAAAGTATTGTAAGCCTTGTAGGACTCCTTGGTGTATAAAAGGAGGTCCTAGGGTATAGAATTCAATGTACCAAAAATGAGTTATTGTCATATCTTTAAGGTTGTAAACCCTTACACTGTCAAAGAGTGTTCGTATTAATATATTGGCGCTTATTGTTTTGGTTATATTTTTGTGTGTTAAACATTCATTATTGTTATTCTTCTTAGTGGTATAAACTAGATTCCGCATAGTTTATATTATAACTCTCAGTTTCATTCGTAGTACCTTTGGATTTATCCAAAGATACTTAACCTTAATCAAGCAATGAGTTACAGATTTATTAATTGGGAATCAACAAGGTGGTATATGAGCTTGTGTGAAGCTTTGAATAAGAAGAAACAAACAACACATACAAGATCTAATTCTCAGTTGATAAATAGAGGCAGGAACTGCTTTTTTACAAACTTTGACGGAAAAACTTCACTATTCCTTACACTGGGGAGTTTGATCTATTCTGGTTAATGAGGATAGAACAATACTTTCTCATAACTGATTACTCCCTCTGGGAAGTAATTAAAAATGGTAACAAAGTGCTGAAGAGAACTGTTGGAGAAACTGAGCAGGAATATGAACCTACTACTGCAGAAGAAAAGCAGGACAGGAGGAATGAGATGAAAGCTAGAGGAACTCTGTTGATGGCACTCCCAAATAAGGATCAACTAAAGTTCCATTCATATAAAGATGCAAAATTGCTCATGGAAGCCATTGAGAAGAGGTATGGAGGAAACAAGGAATCCAAGAAAGTTTAGAGAACTCTACTCAAGCAACAATATGAGAACTTTGAAGGATTAAATTCAGAGACAATAGATCAAACTTTTGATAGGTTGCAAAAACTTATTAGTCAGTTGGAGATTCAAGGCGAAGTTATTACATAAGAAGACATGAACTTAAAACTGTTGAGAAATCTTCCATCTGAATAGAAGACTCATGCTTTGATCTGGATGAACAAAGAGGAGATAAAGACCATCAGTTTGGATGACTTGTACAATAACTTAAAGATATATGAACTTGAACTTGCAGGATCATCAAGTACAAGCCAAAATCCACAAAATGTAGCTTTTTTGTCCTCCAGCAGCACTAATAGCAACTGTAACAGCAGCACAAATGAAGCAGATAACACTGCTCATGGAGTTAGTGCTACTCATACTCAATGTAATTCTACATCTGGAGATAACCTTAGTAATGCTATGATATGTGCTTTTCTAGCTAGTCAGCCCAATTCTCCTCAACTTGTAAGAGAGGATCTAGAACAAATTGATCCTGATGACTTAGAAGAAATGGATTTACAATGGGAAATGGCCATCCTGACAATTAGAGCTAGGATATTCATCCAGAGGACAGGCAGGAAGTTGGATGTAAATGGTCAAAGAGTTGGATTTGACAGGACTAAAGTGGAGTGCTATAATTGTCATAAATATGATCACTTTGCAAGAGAATGTAGAGTTCCTAGAAATCAAGAAAACAGAGGAAGAGAGAATAATAAAAGAATTGTAACAGTGGAAACTCCTATTGAAATTGCCTTGGTTGCTCAAGATGGACTTGGAGGGTACGACTGGAGCTACCAAGCTGAGGAAGAGCACCCTACAAACTTTGCATTGATGGCACATACATCTTCAGGAAGTTCTTCCAGTTCAGATTCTGAGGTAGGTTTCTTGTTCTAAATCATGTTTCGGTGATAGAAAGCTTCATGGCTAGCTCGCCTATATACTCCCGTAATCATGTTTGGTACTTGTAGAAAATTGTAGTATAGTCTCATCAGCATTTACCCATCTAAGCGATGACCAGTGACAATTATTACGTGAGCCGTTGCATCCAGACTTCGCATGAAGAGCGTGTCTCGAGACTTCCCCAAGGTCTCAGTAACAGCATAGTAACTAGATCCTTCCACTATCTCCAGAAAAATGTCGGCCCCTCTCCTGCTTTCCCCCTACCCTGTGTTCGAAGAAAGAATTATGTTTAAAATCTTATAGTCAAACTATGAGACACTACTTTTAGTCTTGAAAAAAAAAAGAATTTGGAAAAAGTAGAAAACGAAGATAGATGAGTTAAAACTAATTAGGAAGTTTCAAATTCCATCTAAATCTTTGAATATTTGCTGGAAAGTCAGTCATTGACAAGTTTAAAATTAGACTCGGGATATAATGAAACTTCTTCTAATGCAGCTTCTCCTGCAGTAAGAAAGCTTTGTGAATTCATTGAGATGTTAGAAAAATCAGGTGAATATAGTCTAAATCTGACTTAAGGGATATCATGCAGTTCCCTCAACCTTTTACCCAGGGAATTTTTACCTCGCAAACCTGATCTAAAATCTTATGGTTGAAATAGGTTGAAAAGTGAGAATATGGTATGTTACTACTATTGTAACACCCAGTAATGATAAGACAGTTGAGTCAATATGAGTCTACTTGTGTAAAAAGTCTATGGCTGAGCTGTTTAGCAGATAGATAGTAAAGTTGAAACCTAAAACTGTTAGGAGAACAGCTTTAGACCTCCTGTCATTTTTAGGGTTGAATCTAATGATGATTGTGAGGTAGAATTTATCCTAATGTTGAAAATAAACTGTTAGGACCTTAGCATCTGAAAGTAAAATGTTTCTAAGTCTGCTAGGGAAACATCTAAACAAAACAAACAGTATCCTAGAGGAAACTAAAGAAACTAGAACAATCTTATGTCCCAAAGACTAGGAAGTGACTTTAAAATGATTAATAAAGCCTGTTTTGTTTGTTGTAGTTTTGAGCATCCCTTATATGTGTGATAAAAAGGTTATAAGGACCGTGTGAAACAACTCGAGTTTAGGGTGATTCACAGAATTTTCTAAAATAAATAACTCACACTCACCTAATAGAAGAATTGGTTCCCACAAGCTTGGACTAACCAGGTCTGGAAAAATTAATTTGCTGGTGCAAATGTTAATACTGTTGTCAGACCAGTTAATATTGCAGGCTCAAAAACAACTGTGAGTCATCCTAGACTAATATCAAATGCTTATAAAAAGGGATATTCACAAGTCATAAGTCCATTTAACAAGTATTTAGCAAACCAAAATAGTATTTTCAATAAAAAGGTTAATACTATCAGGGTAAAAGATACTACTGCTAGGGATAGAGCAGTAGTAAGTGAAAATAAGGGAAAAGGGGTTAATGATGTTAAGGCCTCAGCATGCTGGGTTTGGAAAACATAAAAGTAGTAGCATCAAATACTTTATAAAGAAATATTCTTACATTGATGCACGAGGCAGATCCAATCAATAATGGCTTCCTTCGATCCCCAAAAGAGTCTAATTCTCTTATTTTATGTGTAGGGCAACCCACAGCAGAAGGAGTACAAGGAATTAGGGGTTATTGGCAGTGGTTGCTCAAGGTACATGACTGGAAAACAAATGCTCTTCTTACTTAAATATATGAAGAAAGATTATGATGGTGGTTTTGTTTCCTTTAAGATGGTTAAGGTTTTAGAATTTCTGGATAGGTAAAATCCAAAACAAGAACATTGGATTTTGATAATGTGTACTTTTGTAAGGAACTTAAGTATAACTTGTTTAGTGTGTCACAAATATGTGACAAAAAGAATAATGTTCTTTTTTACTGAACACTGAACTGTATTTGTTTATCTCTGACTTTAAGCTGCTTGATGTGAAAGTCTGTTTCATAGAGAGTTCCAAAGAGAGGAAGGGGTTAAACATTTATAGTGTTGACCTAAGAGTCGTTGTCCCACAAAAAGGTTGAACTTGCCTCTTTATAAGGCCAAAAATTAATGAATCAAAATTATGGCATAGGATGGCTTGGTCACATAAAACTTTAAAATACATGAACAAACTTATGAGGGGAACCTTGTTAGAGGTTTGCCTTTAAAGATTATTTTGAAAGACCATTCTTGTGTTGATTGAAGAAAGGAAAGCAACACAAATCCCACTTTTGTTTTTAAGGCCAAATTATGTAACTCAATCAGGCAAACCTTACATATGCTTCATAATGGACCTATTTGGTCTACAAACTATTAAGAGTTAATGAAAAAGTCTTTACTGCCCTAGTTGTTACTGATGACTTTAGAGATTTTCTTATGGTTAATTCTTTTTGGCCATAAGGATGAGATAGTGGAATATTAAAGACTTTCATAACTAAATAGAAAATCAACTAGACCATAAAGTTAAAAGTTATCGATGTGGACAAAAGGAATGAGTCAAAAAATAGTGTAATGATATCAGTTTTGTGAATGAAGGATCATTAAGAGGGATTCAGTGGTGTAGGCTCTCAGCAGAATGGTGTTGATTCGAGAGGTATAGGGAATGAAACATGTAGAGGCTGCAACAACTATGTTAGTTGACTCTAAGTTGCCAACTACCTTTTAGGCTAAAGCAGTTAATACTGCTTGCTATGTGCTAAATAGGGTGTTAGTTATTAAGGCTCATAACAAGACACCTTATGAACTTATTTGTGGAAGAACCCCATTGATAGACTTCATGAACCTTTTGGGTGTCGTGTTACCATCTTAATACTAGGGATATCTTAGGCAGTTGATGGAAAAAGCTGATGAGGGCTTTTTTGTTGTGAGTACTCTGTATGTTAGCTAAGCCATGAGAGTATTTAACAAAGAGGACTAGGATAGTTGAAGAGTCATTTAAACATTAAGATTTCTTGGGAAATTTATACTAATGTGACAAGAAAGGGACCAAACTGGCTTTTTGATGTTGATTCTTTAACAATATCTATGAACTATGTGCTAGTTGTTGCAGGAAAACAAACTAATGATATTGCAGGAACTAGAGATTACGTTGTTACAGGTCAAGCTGAGAAGAAGACAGAACATGAACAAGGATTCACTCTAATACCTTTTTGCACAACTGATCAATTAATCTCTCAAGGTCCTAAGGATTGTGAAGAAGATTCTGGAATGAAGCCTACTAAATGGATGAAAGTGAAGATTTAGATAAAGATAGGGAGGATGATCAAGCCACAAGAAGTGAGTTTGACAGGCTACTTCAACAAGAAAAGCAGACTGTACATCCTAACAACACTAATAGTATTAATACTGTTAGTACACATGTTAGTGCTGCTAGACCATCTTTTACTAATGATGATCTATCATCACCGGTTAATGCTGTTGAAGCTTTTAATGCATTTGAGGAACATCTATTTGAAAGATTTTCTCCTTTTAAAAATGCATTTACACTTCCACCTGTTTCAAATGTGACTCTAATGGATGTTACTGGAATTTTTAGTAATGCTTATGATGATGAAGATGTGGGTGCAGAGGCTGATCTAAACAACTTTAGGTACACACCATGAATGTCAGTCTATTCCACAAACCAGAATTGAACAAGGATCATCTTAAAGGACCAGATCTTTAGAGACTTTAATACAGCTATTCAACAAAGGAGATGAGATTGACAAAGATTTCTGGTGATGTCTTGCTTGGTATGATACATTATATGCAAAGGAGATCAAAATCACAAAAGATATCTGAAGTGCTTATTTGCATGTTTTCTCTCTCAAATGGAACCCAAGAAAGTGATTCAAGCTTTGAAAGATCCTAGCTGGATAGAAGCAAATTCCTGGAGGAAGTTCTATTAATTTCTATTTCAGAAGGTTTGGACAACTGGTTAATCTTCTTAATGGTAAAAGGTGCCATATAGAACTAACAAATGGGGGGGTGGGGGTCTTTAATAAATAAATATAAAAAAAAAAAGATAAACAAGAAAGATGAGAGAGGAATTGTAGTGAGAAACAAGGCAAAACTAGTTTTAGAAGGAACGTACCCGCAACGACGTTGTCTGGGTTTGCCCCCGCATTTCCAACCACATACACCTTTGCTGGAGCCCGGTCATTCCCAGCTTGATTACCACGGTTGCCTTTGTTGTTCTTCATTCTTGGACAATCCTTTTTGAAGTGTCCCTGAGCTCCGCACTCAAAACAAGTAGGTTTCTGACCCGATCCGGTGCCCTTCTGGTTGTTAGTGTTGTTGGCATTTCCTGCACTCATACAGTCACGGGCGATGTGACCATATTTGTTGCATTTATAGCACTTTGGAGCACACGGACCTTCATGATTGTAATTACACTTGGAACACAGAGGTTTAGACCCGGCGTATGATTTCCTGTCACTATTGCCTGCAGTGTAGGCCTGGCCTGTGTTCTGCCTCTTATTTTGTTGTTGTTGTTGATTCTGATTGTTTCGGGAAGTGTTTTCAAACTTCCTCTTGTTTTCAGCTTGTCTTTCCGCCATGGTACTGACTCTCTTGTCCATCAGTTCAGTGGCCATCTCGATAGCCTCTTGCATGGTCTTTGGCTTTGAAGCTACGATGTTTCCATGGATCATGTCGGGCAATCCCCCGACATACCTTTCAATTTTGTCTGACTCCTCTGGGAACATCCTCACACAGAGAAGTGCTAGTTCTTGAAAACGTTGGTTATACTTGACCACATCCGTACCTATCACTTTCAAGTTCCATAATTCAGCCTCAAGCTTCTTCATTTCGTTTCGTGGACAATATTTGTCGGTCATCTTCTTCCTTAGATCGACCCAAGTCATTGAATATGCAACATCATGAGTAACAGTCATAACATGGGAATTCCACCATGTTAGAGCACTTGCTAAAAGAGTACAAGTAGAGAACTTGACCTGGTTTTCCACCGAGCAGTTGCTTATTCGGAAGACAGTCTCCATTCTTTCAAACCATTGGGTTAACTCAACCACTCCCTCAGTGCCCTTGAAATACAGAGGTTTGCACTTCATGAAATCCTGGTAAGTGCACTCTTTAGCAACGCATTCAGATCCCTCGACACCCGTTCCCGAAGTATGGCTGTCAACGCCATTCTTGGTTGCGTCACGTGCAGCCAAAGCGGCACTGACACCTTGGTTGATCATAGCTTGGAGTTGGGCATTAGTGACCGTAGTGGTTGTGGCTGCTATTGGGGCTGGTGTTGTTGTGATCGGTGTTGACCTTGTGGCTCGTTTTGGGGCCATTTTCTTCAATCACAAGAAAATACAATATCCGTTAGATTTCATAAAATCATAACCATGACATGACATATCCATGATAAATAAAGTGAGATCGCATCACACAGTGAAATGTACAACTGAATTGTAATTAACAATGATAAAACCAAATCGACATTCATTCATCACAAATTCGATTATAAACATGACATAATACCACCATTCCATATATAACTGGAAAACATACATGATTGGTTCTGATACAAAATGATCATAATGTTTAGGTTACAAAAAAAAACATAATAACCCTAAGCCTTACTAGCCGGGATTCAACCCGTAATACATAGTAGGCTAAATACAAAACGACTAGCCATAACAAAGTCTAATCTAAGAACTGCTACCAGCCTCCTCTGGCAGCTCTGGCTGTGCAGGACCCCCAGCGGGTCCCTGCTGTCCCTGTAATGCAGTAACCTGCCCCTGTAATGCCATCACCTGTCCCTGTAAAGCTGTCACCTGCCCCTGCAGTGTGGTGACCAGTCCCTGAAGTGGAATCATCTCTCTCTGTAGTGTCTGCATAACAGTCAATGTCTGAATAATCTGCTGCTGTCGAGTACGATCAGCAGCTCTCAACTCTCTCATCTCCTCACGCCTCCCGCGGTCTGTCTCTAGCAAATCTAAAATCGCTCTCCGTCTACTACGATCCGCTGACTGTAACTCTGTGATCTCTGACATCTGTGCATGAACTGTGGTGCGTAGTGACATAACCTCTGCACGAGCAAGATCACTCGCATCCATAGATCGTCCCCAAGCCTCTCTAGACATCCTAGCCTCAGTCTCCATCAAAAGACGTGTATGTGCATGTCCACGTCTGTCTCTAAACAGCATATTGACCCGACTGGCCAATAACTGTCTCTGGCTCTGCTCGTCGTCTAACATCGTGTAGATCTCATCTGTGTCTCGCCTAACCATAGACTCAAAATCTCTCACGTGTGCACCCAACTCTGTGTCGGTACTAACTGGAGCTCCCTGTAGGGTCTCAACAATCTCATCCCATGAATCCGTGATCCCATATCCAACATATCTCTCTGGGTCACGCCTGATCTCCCTGTCCATAGTGGCAACAAAGCCGTAATCTGCCCTAAGACCTCCAGCTGGTCTAGCAGCAGCAGCGGCGGAGCTCTCTCCTACCTCGTATCCGGGACCAAGAGCTATACCTAACCTCTTCCGAGGTGGTAGGTTAACCTCGGGTCTATCCTCTCTATGACTGGCAGAGGGTAACAACAATGGTGGTAATGAAGTAGGAGCTGATGTGGGCATGGGTGGTGGTGCATCTGAGTCTGTAGTCCTTTCAGCAACTCTAATGCCTTAGTCAACTGGACCTGCCTCTGGTAGTCTGCCTGTAGCATCTCTAAAGTCACAACCTGACTCTTACGGTCAGCTGCCTGCAACTGTGAAATCACTGCCTGCTGACCCCTCACTACAGAACGTAATGCCATAATCTCTGAACGTGTCATATAGCTAACCTCTATGGAGCGTCCCCATGCCTCTCGGGAAACCAGAGCCTCCTGATCTAGTAGTCGTGCAGTCTCATAGTGGTACTGACTATCATCAACCAATGTCCCAACACTCTGATATATCTGGGTCTGCCTGTCCTGAGTATCCTCTATCACAGCATAGATATCCTGCGTGTCCTGCTCCTGGACTGCAGTAAGCTCTGTCACCCTAGTATTGACCCCTCCAAGGGTCATCGGTGCTACCTCCTCAACAGCCTCTCTCGGGTCTATCCAAACATCTCTAATCCCATAGCCGACCTCCTCGGCTCTCCGTCGTCTGATCTCGGTATCCATAGTACCGACAAACCCATAGTCTGCCCTACGACCTCTAATCGGTCTAGTGGTAGCTGCAGCTGAACTCTCTCCAATCTCGTACCTAGGACCAAGGTCAATACCCAACCTCTTCCGAGGTGGTAGTGTAATCTCGGGCCTGTCTGTCCTGTGGTCAGAAGATAGTAACTGCAAAAGTGGTGATGAAGTAGGTAGTGGTAATGGATGAGAAGTGGATGGTGTCTCGGCTCTCAGCCGGATCATAGCAGCCCGATAGCCCAACAGACGAATAGGACTAGCAGGTGGTGATGCTGGAAATGGGGGAGATGGTATATGTGGTAATGGAGATGATAGTGGAGTAAGTGGTGATGGTGGTGGGGTGGTTAAGGCAAGAAGTCTCTCGACCTCTTCCCTAGGAGGAAGTGATATGGATGGCTCATCCCGGATAGATATCCTGGCGGTCATACGGTGTACAGGTGGGACAGAGTCGGCCAGAGCTGGGTGCTCCTCCTCCTCCTCCTCATCCTCATCCTCGTCCTCATCATCATCATCATCATCATCATCCCTATCAGCAGGGTAATCAGCTAGATTGTAACACCCCCAAATTGGGTCGCAGCGGAATAAGGGTCCGGGGCGTGTTACCTCTCAGATCAATAACGCAAGATGTATATAGAACGACCAAAAAGTCGTTTAAAAACTGATACATTGGATTTAACAAAGTATTTGTTACAT